>JASNJN010000202.1:0-19404 GCA_030180075.1 Mikrocytos mackini | reverse complement strand
TTATTTACCTTTATARGWGATCTRTGGTTTATATAACAAGCAAAGCATTAGTTAATAGTCATGGTCATGCTTCAGTTTTCCATATGGACGCTACTTACAAAATATTAAAGTTGGGATATCCAGTAGCTGTAATTGGAGCCACTGACATGGATAGAAAATTCCATCTTCATGGATTTGGAATTCTGCCTGACGTAAAGTTGGACTTGGGTAATCAAACATTTTGTTGAATACTGTAGGATGTTTAATAAAAAGGCAAACCCAGGTTTTTCAGTGAGTGATTGTTGCCAGGCCGAAATTAACGCATTTACTGAAGTTTTTGGTGAAGCAAGGAACGTACATTGTTACTTCCATCGAAAGAAAACTTTGAAAGGAAAACTTAGACAGTTGACGAAGTCAGATAGAGAAGATATACTTAAAGGCTTTGATGTTTTACAATTGAGCCCAGATTCGGAAGTTTTTAATAGAGGAGTTGAACTTTTTATGACTAAATATGGCGATTCTAGATTTGACAATATTATGAATTATTTCTATACTAATTTTGTAGATAAATTTTCTAATTGGTATGAAGGTTACGAGTTATTTGTCCCTTCGACAAACAACGCTTTGGAATCAATCAACAATATATTAAAAAGAGACTTTACTTTCAGAGAAAAAAGAAGTTACTTAGATATAATGGAAGTTTTATGTGAAGTCATAATCAGTGAATCAAACAGATATTATAAAGAAAATGAAAGATTCAAATTATTTTCCGAAAAGGTCACTTGTAAGCATTTTGATAGGAGCTTTTATTATGAAACGATTGTGGACAAGGTTAATGAAATTTGTTTGATTCTGTCGGAAGTAAGAATAACAGATTATGATAAAACGTTAGCTTTGCAGGGTAAAGGGGATGTAAACAGTATATTGAATTTTGATAGATTCTCCAAATATATTGATATTCCAATGGTGACATACAACCCTATGAACATTGTGAATATGTTTTCATTGAAATGTTCATGTAGGAACTTTTTGAAAGAATATCATTGTGAACATTTATTTTTTGTTTCTACAAAAATTCTAAAAATAACTATTTACGATGTTTTTTTGGCAAAGAAAAAATGTTGGAAGACCGAAGAAAGCCAAGGGAGGTAATGCTTTGGTAAAGGAGTTTATAATATATTATTTAATAATAAATGTGATAATAGCAATGAAAAATGTCGTTTTAATTTTAATCTTAGAATATATTTATAATTAATTTAAATAAACATATGTTTAACAAAAATCTGCTGGACATTGTAACTAGAAATTGGACTTACAAATATTCGTTTTGAAAAATTCGAATATTAGCCAACAATCAAATTTCTGGTATTCGTTTTCCGAATT
The DNA here is from genome assembly GCA_030180075.1 of Mikrocytos mackini. NCBI lineage: Eukaryota > Endomyxa > Ascetosporea > Mikrocytida > Mikrocytiidae > Mikrocytos > Mikrocytos mackini. The sequence goes on along the minus strand of JASNJN010000202.1, from coordinate 18,042 downwards.
TTTTTGAAAGAATTTGAAAATTTGCGAAAATTTCAGAAAATATTCGAATATTTGTCGATTTTTTTATGTCAAAAAATTAAAGTTTGGAATTGAGTAAAAATATTATACCAAATTTAGTTTTTAAAACCAGAATGACGAAATCGATATTATAAATAAATTTATTTTGAAATTTTCAGTATGTTAAGACATTTCAAAATTTCGATGATTCTTCGAATATTCATATATTTTGCAAGTGTCCGATCTCTAATTGTAATTTAGTCATGTTAGTTTAAACCAGACATGAGAATTTTGGGTGTTTTCCGTACCCGAGCCCGACCCGATTCAGGTCGGGCGGGTTCGGGTAGAAAATATAAATTTTTTGGTAGTAATTTCAAAAATTCTGTTAAAATTTACACCAAAATATGAGTGGATGTTAAATTTTCTTGGACCTAAGGCCCCAAATACTCCGTTGGAAATCTTTCCCACGTTTGCTTAATTTCTGGAATGTATATCTGAAGTTTATATTATAATATTTTCATTATTTTCATGTTTCAATTTAAAATGAATTTTCCTAATTTTATGATATTCTAAAATAACGAACCAAATATAGCGAATTGATAGTCTACTCTTCTCCCCCATTGTAATATACAATATTAGAAGTAATAAACTATTTAATAATTCAATTTACATAAGTATCGAGCCTAAATCTGATAAATGGTGCTACATTTTGTGATATGCACTTACATGAGCGTTTTTGGCGTTTTTTTGGCATTCTTCCGCCCGAAACGGGTCGGGCGGGCTCGGGTCAAAAATGAAAATCATTTTGGTAGTAAAATTTTTGAATTTTGAAAATTATTAATCAAAATAGTGTTATAAAAGTTGGTAAATCAACTTTTTAATTACAGCCAAATAGAATGAGCCCTTCGAACATAGTTTATTTCACTTATCTAAATCTTTGAATGGGGTTAGTAAGTTTAAAAGGTGATAATATTGTTAATTTTGGTCTTTCATGATTTCTTGAGAATTTTGGGCGATTTTTGACGTTCTTCGCCCGAACCCGATCCGATCGGGTCGGGTACGCTCATGTCTGGTTTAAATCCTATTTTAATATATCCACTTTTTCTTTTAAAATTTAACCGATTTGAGTTTTTATTATGGTGATAATTGTATTGTACAATAATTAAGAGCGAATAAATTTTGGTCCAGCTCATTTTTGGGCTGGAAGGTGGGCTGAACCAGATTTTGGCTGTTCTATTAATTTTATAAGAACAAAATGTTTTACTCCTATAAATATTATTATTTCAGGTTGTTATGAATTAATATTTAATTTAATATTGTTTGCAATGATGTAATTGTTAAATATTTACATTTTCTGATGCATATGATGGATAAAATTGATATATAAAACTATATTTTCTCGATAAAAATATTTTTTTCATCCGGATACTTTTTCTGGATAAAATCAGTTTTTAAATTGTAAATTCACCAAAAAAATATTTTTTTAATTTTTTGAAAAAATTTCACCATTTTACGGGTTTTATGTTTGGACAAAAATAATTATTAAAAAGTTCATAACCCACAATGTAGGATAATATTATGTATTTATAGGGGAAAATAAATTATTCCAATCCAAAAAGATAATTATATGTATAAAAATTTTCAAATACAAGCTTTAAAACAAAAAACCCGGATAAAAATAATTAATTCAATTACAAATTCTCCATTTTATGGATAAAAATCTTTGTTTTAATATAAAAATTTACCTTTACTCTTTAACTTTTTGCATGTATGGGAAATCATACAATACAACATGAATCAACAAAGTCCGACCGAAAAGTTGTTATTCATTATATAAAATTGGTATAGATTAAAGCGATTTGAAATATATTGCGTTTTGAAAATCGATTTTCTGTATAAACTAAGTCAATCTAAAATTTCACCACCCATTATTGAATTTTGTAACCATTGCTTTGAAATATGTTACTACCATTTAAATGATAAAACATTACACCGGGCTACTGTCTTAACAGCAATTACCATTTTGAATCGCCGTTCTGGTAATGATTTGGGTTTTTTTTTAAATTAAAATTTTATCATGGGACATTCTAGAGGTTACCACCACGGAACAAGGAGGATATACCAAGCTGAGAAAAAGAATGACATTAACATCCGTAGAAGGATGGAAGTGTTCAGAAAGGATGACAAGGTAATAGTAAAAGGGAACGGAGTTTATCAGAAAGGTCTCCCATTTAAATACTATCAGGGTAGAATCGGAGTTGTATTCAGTGTTGGCCCTAGAGCAATAGGAATCACCGTTCAAAAGCGTGTTAAAGGAACCAACACCGACAAGCTGCTCTATATCCACCCTGAACATCTAGTCAAAGTCAAAGACAACAAGGAATTGAAAAAAAGCAAATTGGAAATGGAAACGAAGTTGAAAGCGCTTATTGAAAAAGCTAACCCCGCCGATAAGAAGGACTTGGTTAAAATGAGAGAATTGGTCGGCGAAGCCAGGAAACTAACCAGTGTTTATAAGCAGCCCGAGCCAGCAAAAGCCATAAACATTGCGGACTATGAGGTCATAGAAGTCAAACCAAAGGATATGAAGAACAAGTATTTGAGAAAGTGTGATGTCGCGAAGATTGGCAAATAAATAATATAATCCTTTTAATAATAATTAGTCATTAAAACATTATATATTATATCTATATACAAAAGAAACATAGTTATTTAAGACGAAATTTATTGTAGTATTGGTTCAATAATTTGTTATACCGTACTGTTTTAGACATTTTTCTATACACGCTCAAGCCTAATAAAGTACAGAGTATAATGACAAAAAACACGACTAATTTGTCACTTACTTGATAGTTTATATGCGCCTTTTTGATTACTCCAACTTGCATTGGAGCCCAACCCGAATTCTTCACGGTAAAGTACAACAACCCTTTGAAATTTATCGGAGATTTTGTTCCGACCCTCATTTTGTTTTCATTGACTATAAAAAGCACATAACAGTCTATGAATACGCTCCCCGCTCTACATTCCAGGCCATCTTTGACCGTACTGTCTCTAAAGCCAGTCCCTTCTACAAGGAAGCTCTTTGAATGGAGGGGCACGGGTGTTTCGGTTTCTTTTATGCTTAACCCGGTTATTATCTGTAAAGTTAGGTTCATGTCGCAAGAAGAAAACTTATTAACGCAATAAAAAATCACACAAACCGGCGAAAAACCAAACGCGACGAATTTCTTGTAATCTTTTACCGAAAGGAAAGAAAACGGTTCGATTTTGTATTGCGATTTCTTCTTGAATATGACTTGGTTGGTGGGAAGCTCTATGCATTCCTTCCCCGTGGCGATATATGCGTACACGTTGCCCGAACCCATCCAGTACTTAGAATGTTCTAGTAGTATATTGATAGTTGTAGTTCCAAGTGACGGTGTTCTGTAGACAGTGAAGTAGTTTTCTTTGATCGAGACAATCTTGCCGTTTATGTCTATTCCGGGGGATATAGCACAGTGGCTTCGGTACAACATCAGGGTGAACAAGCAACAGATAATCGTGAGTGTTTTCATGGCTAAATAAAGAGTGGCGAATGAAAAATGAGTTTCTGGAAAAATTTTGTATTCTAAAATTTCGGGCTACTAACAACTTATTATCGACCCCACAGTAAACTACAGATTCATCAACATTCAACCACTATGCCTTTGGAATTTCCTTATCAAAAGAATTCAACACAGGAAAAACTCGCCGAAGAAATTCAAAACATCATTCAAACGCATAAAATCGGCTTCTTGGAAGCCCCAACCGGAACTGGCAAAACCCTTGCAGTGTTACACACGATACTTGTGAATTTGAGACAATGCACACCCAATCCCCTTCAGCCCACCGTTCAAACATCCTCATACAGACGTATCGTCTTCTCTTCAAGAACTTTACACCAAATCAACCAAATAATGGGCGAATTAAAGAAATTGATGAACTACGGATCCAATAAGAATACTTACATTACAGGGACAGCCTATTGTTCGAAATCAGCACTATGTATAAATTCATTAGCAAATCCCCATAATTCTTCTAACGAATACACAAACGAATATTGTAAGATTTTGAGAAATTCCTCGAAATGTCCATACTACGACTTAGCGGAAATTAAAAACATTGTGGATTCGCCCTCTGGGTTAGGAACTAGTTTCAAGAGCAACTTTCTTACAGATATTGAAGACTTGTCAAATATAGGCAAGAAACACGGGGTCTGCCCATATTACCTGGCCAAACAAGTTTCCAAAAAGGCAGACATCATCGCCGTGCCATATCAGTTTGTTACAGATAAACAAACACTGATTAGAAAATTAGAGGGACTCTCGGACACTCTTGTTGTGTTTGACGAAGCACACAACTTGCCGTCTATAATGGAATCTTACAACAATGTTACTCTTGACGAAGAACAAATCGCCAATTATATAACTAGTATTGAGAATAAAAAGACTGACCCTACTTACTCAAAGTTTCTTTCAAATTTGTCTACATTTTTGGCTAATTTAAACGAATCGGAGACATCATATAAAATAAACGACTTTATTGACAAAATAAATGCTTTAGATATTAATTTTTATAGAACGCAGAAGATTATTAATAATAGGAAAGGGTATTTAGAAAAGATTAATATGGCAACAGAAAACAAAGGGGATATTATTCGTAACAAAAACTCTTTTGAAAAGATAAAAACAACATGCGGTTTACTCGCTAAGAATTCAGATAATGTTTTTGTAAAGACTAACAAACATAAAGTACAGCTAATTACACGAATGGAAAATGAGAGCTTAAAGAAAGACAAAACTAATACAAGCAACAATTCAATGTCTATATTTTGCATGGATATAGCTAAACCTTTTGAATACTTGAAAAAGAATGCACCATCGATTATATTTATTTCGGGTACATTAACGCCTACATCTTACTACAGCCAGTTTCTACTAAACCAAAAGAACGTATTCTTTCGTTCTCTCCCTCATATAATTGAGAAAAAACAATGTTTAACATTGCTGTACACGAACAGCCTGATTGGGAAAGAAAGGGCGCCAATGAATTTTACTTTCAAAACAAGAGAGAATTTAAACACAATCAAGCATATATCACTCTTTATTACCAACATTGAAAAGTTTATTAATGGGGGAATAATTTGCTTCTTTCAAACAAAGAATTATCTCAAATATTTTGTAGATAAATTAAACGAATTAGGACATTTGAAGAAGCTATTAAAAGCCAGAAAACTTTTTATTGAAAACAGAGATAATTTCAGTGATTACAAAGAAGCTATCGGTAGAAATGAAAAATGTATTTTGTTTGCTATTAGCAATGGAAAACTTTCAGAAGGAATAGATTTCAAAGATAACCTATGTCGATGTTGTATAATAATCGGTATACCTTTTCCAGATGTGAACGACCCTGTTCTGAAATACAAAAACACAATTATTGAAAATTATTATAAACAAGTGTGTATGAAGAGTATCAACCAAACACTTGGAAGGTCGATAAGACACAAAGAAGACTATGCTATCAATATAATGATCGATAGTAGAGCATCGGAACTGTATTATATGAATAGTTTCAGCCAACATGTAAAAGACCGCATTCAACTAACAAAAGAGTGGACGTTTGGACAACTAATAAATGAAATCAGAAACTTCTTCCATAGCAACGAAAATTGCAGTTGATTTTATATTTGCAATTAAAGAATTCAGATTGTTACAGCCTTCTTTGTGCCATCCGAAACTCCCCATTATTCATACAACTCCAAAAGTAACGAAGGAATCAAAAACGTTATTTAATTATATTTACTTTTCTGGTTTCTTTTTACTGCAATAATCACACTCTTTTTTAATATTGTGATCAAGCAACTTTTTCTTATATCTTTCAAATACTTTCTGACTAACACCGCAAGCAATGAAATTCAGCTCTCTAAAAACATCAATACATAGCTGGTTTACTTCTTTCGATGTGATATTGATGAGTCGTCCGTAACACGAATCCGAAAAGAAAGTCGGTTCGTCGTACTTTATCGCAACTACGAGCGTCGAAAAGACCAGTTTCTCAATTGTGTTCATAGACAAGATGTCTTCGTGCTTGGCTATAATTCTATCTACATAGATCATCATAACTATCATTGTCTCTATAGTACATCGGGTGTGGCAGTAGAAATAGGTCAATAAGTCTTCGACTGAGTATCTGTAAGGCTTTGTGCTCCAGAAAGGCGACGTTTTAGAAAAATCTATATCTGGATTCCTCTTGTCGATTGTTTTCCTAAACGAACATGTTATGTTTTTAAGAATGGATTTTACTTCCTCTTGTGTCAACTCGGGGTCTTTCTGGCCGTCTTTATCACATTGGCTTTCGTTTGAATCGTACATAAAATCCTTATCGTACATTTCGCTTTGTTCTCGTATCGGAAAAGTCAGAAACTTCTAATTGGTATGAAAAGTTTAAATTTTAATTCTTTCAGGACTTCGGAGTTTAAATACACATTTCAGAAATAAAAATTATATAGGGGAATTCATAATCTAAATATAAACACAAATGTTAGAAATACAATTATTTATTTGTGTGTTGGTTTATATTTAGTGTGAGATTTTAGTTGTAAAAGTAACGATTCATAATGTGTTTTTAAATAAAACAGTTTAAAACAGAAACGAATGTAAACAGAGAAGCGAAAACAAACAGATTAGGCGTCGTCTATTTACACAATTTCTAAAAACCTTATTTATTTATCATTTTTTATTATATTTCTTGACCTCTTTCGGTTTACTCTTGCTAGATTAACTTTACTGTGCTTTTTCTTCCCCTCTCGTGTATGTTGCATGAACTTTTATGTTGTTACATAAAAGTATAGCTGACCTAACAGCTTTAACCGATGCCTTTGTAGTTTTTTACTTTGTAATTGCAATAGGAAGTGTGTTTGGAAGTTGTATTCCTGTCTTAGCGAATATACGAAGGTTTAGTGATTTTTTAATAACAAAAACTAACGTTGTTGGGATTCGTTTAAATGCTACCATTACGTCTATATATGTATGCAGACCATTCATTGTTTAAATAGGTGTTTGTTTAAAATTTTTAGATGTATCATAAAAGAAAAACGGCTACACAAATTCAACTAGCCATCCCCATTGTCAATACAGAGGGACAGGATAATTTAATAACACCACACCCCCTCGCCGTTGACGAAGGAACCAAAAAGCACCAAGCCAGTGAAATCATCTTCAAAGCAGTCTATTACAACATAGAGGACCTCACCGACGACTTAGAACAATACGAACAGAAGACTGGGAACAAACTTAACATTCGTCATTCAACTTATCTGAGACGAAGCGATTTCAAACCAGCATGGGGCGATTCTTACTGCAAAAAGATCATAGCAAGCGTTTTATTCAAATATTTTCAGTTAGAATGCTGTAATGGTAAGGATAGGCAGTCTTCAGCTAAGAAAAAAGTAACAACCACAAAAAAATCAACTGCCCGTTGTATTAAACTACAAATTCCAAAGAAACGAACTGGTGTTGGATAAATTCATTGGAGAGTATTGTGCTGAGTGTATGGGGGCATATCCGGCCTCTGAAATTAAAAGATTCAACAAAGCCTACAATAAGTTGTTACAAGCAATTGGTTTGAAAAAAAGGTTAATTGCGGAGTATTTAAGTAGGTACACAAAGAGCATAGTAACGGTGAAAAGTATACATAACTAAATGTCAGGGCATACAAGAGTAAATAGGTTAGATGAAGCTATAGACGTTTTAAATGAGACTGGAACAACGGGGAAATTATTTAATTCTGAAAAAGAGGTTACAGGGCTTTTCTATAGAGATTGGACTTACGAATATTCGTTTTGAAAAACTTCGAATATTCGCCAAAAATCGAATTTCTGGTATTCGTTTTCCGATTTTTTTTTTGAAAATAATTTCAATTTTTGCACAAATCTTCAAAAAAAATTCGAATATTCGTTAATTTTTTGATGTCAAAAAATTAAATTTTGGGGTTGAATTAAAAAAAGACATACAAAATTTAGTTTTTAAAACCAGAATGACGAAATCAATATTAAAAATAAATTTATAAAAAAAATTGCAGCATATTGAGACATTTCAAAATTCCGAAGATTATTCGAATATTCGTCTACTTGGAAAATCGTGCTTCGAATATTCGTTCATTTTGCAAGTGTTCAATATCTACTTTTCTACCAAACTATTAACATGAAGAATGACTATAAACATTTTGGAGAAATTGTTTGCGTGGATTCTATATTTAAACTTGTGAATTGTCAGTGGAGTTTCTTTGTTTCATAGGGATTTAACCATTTTAGGAATGTGACAGTTTCCGGGGTTTTCTTACTTCATAACGAATCCAGTTGTTTAATATTAGAAGTTCTGGAATCATTTCAAAAATTTAATGATATAGATTTAACTAAATATATAATGAGTGATAAAGACTTGGCAGCAAGAAAAGCCCTCAAGAACATTTTTAAGCCTGTACATCTAAATCGGCTCAGATTTCATTTTCCCCCAAATCATCCCATTTTCCCCCAAATTATTTCATTTTTCACCACGTAAAATTTCATTTTCCCCCAAATTTCAAATTGTAAAAATTCGGATTTTGGAACATTCCAAATTTTAAACCGACCGTTTATCGAGGTGGTGTCGGTTAAATCACCGTCTGAGCGTTCGGTTTAGTGTATTTTCCTCCGGAAAATACAATATATTTCAAAAAGTATCATCGGTGATTATTTTGTGATTTTTGGGCCGGTTTAAAATAATTTGGGGGGAAATGTGATGGAAGGCATCTAAATCTTTGCCATTTTCATATTCTCAAAAAATTTATAGAAAAAGTAAAGATACTTATGGGAAACAATACAGAACAAGAAAGACAACAGAACATGGAGATAATTAAGACGATCTTATACACTCATTGCAAATTAACAAAAGAGAATGCAATCAAACATGTCGAACAAATCTGGAAAAAAGTGTACTCTAAAATTTCCGAATTTTTACAAAAAAATTTTTTTACGTATCAAAAGCTTACAAATAAAACAAAAACCATGTAACTTAAAAATAAATAAATTTTTTTTATCAAAAATTGTTGTTGTGGAGCTCATTTTACATATTACCCTTACGATAAGAGTTAAAATTAAACAAAACATTTATTTTTTTTTTAAGTTCCATGGTTTTTGTTTTATTTTTAAGCTTTTGATACGTAAAAAATTTTTTTTGTAAAAAATCGGAAATTTTAGAGTACGCTTTTTTCCAGATTTGTTCGACATGTACGTTTCAATGGGGTTGTGTAGATTCCATGCTATGCAAACATTTAGAAGATTTTGTTCCAATAGCAATGGGTTTGTAACAAAGGAATCCAGCGAAAAAGAAGTTAATCTTCTAAGAGACATCCTAGATTCAGGGTCAATTGAGCAAGTACATTCACGGATATTGAAACTAGATTCCCAAACCCAGGAATATTTCAACCGTAATTGGCTACCAATTATCGACGAATGCGTTGACTAGGGCTCCCAAAAAGCAATTTTTTCAAAATTGCATATGATTATTATTACATCATTTTAACGCTCAAGAACGATGTTCAGATCCCGTAGAGCCTCTGGTGTCGATATTTAAAAGCAATAAAAGGCAATAAAGCAATTTTAGGTAAATTGACTAAAATAAAAGCAGTTTGGCGTAATAAATGGAATTATTTGAGTTGTTAATCTGGCAAAATTCAAATAAAAATTTTTGACGAAAAAATAAAAAATTAAATTCGCCATATTAATCATTAATAGTTATTTAATATCGTTATTAAGACATAATCAGAATTATTTTGTCATTTCAGGTTATTTTGGGAAGGAATTTTCCGAATTTTATACCAAAAAAAAATTTTTTTTAAAAAATGGTCCATGATAAAAAATCAAAGTGCAAGGCTTGGGTGGTGAATCCACAGGTAGGCAAAGACACGCTGAAGTGGAATCCCTTCGTACGCCAGACCAAAAGAGGCATTAACTTGTCTGGCCCTCCGCTCAAGGCTGCCATGAAAATGGAAAAGGTCGGGGCGTATAAAGGGCAGAGTCCTCTGCGTAGACCCAAAAAAGGTGCACTGATGTGCAGTAACAGCGAGCAGCGGGAACGTATAAGTGCAATAAACGCCACTCCGATTAATAAAATCATATAACCCAATCCCGGTCCCAAATCAAAACGTGGAAGGCCAAAAAAGCCCAAAGCGAAAACCCAGGTGTCGATAGACAAATGGGTCGTCTCAAGCATATCTTGTAAAACTGAAACAGGCAATAAAAAATTGTTCATAAAAAGTCCAAACCGAAAGGAAAGGGCCCAGTTTTTGTGCCAAAATGGAAAAATCCAAATTGGTTAGGCTTTAGGGTCCCGAAAGCTATTGAAACACAAGAGCAACGGGACCATTTTTTAAAATTTTATATTTTAAGGAAAATCAAAAAAAGCTTATACAACAAATGACCAAGCCCACAAAGAAACTTGAGACGATTGATCTCACCAAAGAAAGCGAGAAGAAACAGGGAAGCAAACCCGAGAGGAAAAAACGCCTCAAACGGGGAGGGGTGTTGGGCAGGGAAAAAAGTCAGCCTACACTCCCTTCGATCCCAAGAAAAGCGCGGTCCTAGCACACTTGCATCGCCCCCAGAAGAAACAAAACGAAATAGGGGGTGATGTAGAGGACGATTGTGACAAGACGGAAATCCTGGAAGTACGTCCCGGAAAAGGACCGKAACCCACGAGGACTGTCTTGAGATACACAATCTCCCAATTCCTGGAGTTCCAAGCCAAGCTGCATGAGTTTGTCAGGCTGAACCAAGCTACTATACGAGGAACATGCCTCGAGAAGTACGCGGTCGCCGACGGAGTGAGAAAGGATGAGCTCCTGACCCTCCAAGGATTGGAAACAATCCGGACGCTCACAACGGCAGAGATGTTCCAGGCCAAACTGGTGGACATGGACAAAACCCATGAACTCGATAGCCTGGCAATATCAGCACCAAAGGCCAAACCGGTGGAACAAACCCCAACCGTGCCCGAGGTTAAGGTAGTGGAACAAAACCTTGAAGAACCAGTGGTGTTCGCATCGGCAGACAAGACCCGTTCCAAGGTAGGCAGATTCAGAGGCATGTCAAAAGACATGGTAAAGATGCTTGGCTACATGATGGAACATGAGCTGGTGTATTACTCAACAAGAGAAATGCCTCTCAAAGCAGCGGTCGCCAAGTTACAGGAGCACTCTGCGTCGGTAGTCGAGACAGTACTATCCGCCAAAGAAGCAAGCCAACTGTTGTTCCGGCTAGAATGGCCGTTAAACAGAGCCTCATCCCCCAAATGGGAACAGGAGCTCGTGGCTATGGGGTTCCCCCCAATCCTGATAAAACTGGTCTACCACTCAAGAGCCCTGGGCGTAAATGCGGACACTACCATAATAAAATGGTTTCAGTGCCACATGCACGCCCCAGATTCACCACTCAGAGCTGGGAGCTTCAAGCAGCCCATGCACTGGTGGTTGAACCAGGGCAAAGAGGTAAAAGAAGAAATTGAGAAGCGGAAGGAAGAAATCCCTGCAGAGCTTCAATATGACTTCGACTGCGACTTCTGGGGCGAAGAAACCACGAAAAGGTAGCTTTAGGGAGATAATCTGCCAACAAAGGTCAGAAACCCCTAAACCCAAACCTGTCACTAAACCAGATAAGCCACACCCCCGTAAAAAAAGAAATAGAGGTGGGAAAGGCAAAAAAGCAGGAACTCCAGGTCAAAAGACAACAGAGTCTACAGGACCGGGCCCTGACGCCCAATCAAAGAGGGTTATAAACACCCACAAAGTATTTTCTATAAAAGGTAAAACAAAACCCGAAAAAGAAAACGCCAAAAATAAAGGCAAACCTGGACACCATCGAAAAAATGGTAGAGACCGCCCTAGCCAAGCAACTAGACAAATACTTTCGGGAAAAGAAGTAAGTCAGTTGATGGAGGGAAAGGGAAAGGGAACGGGATATGGGAAGAAAAGAGGTTGAAGAGCTCGGTGAAAAAGAGTGCCAACCAGGAAGGGAAGGTAAATAATTATTATTTAAAAAGTAATAGAGACTACCTTTACTCTTGTCAAAACGTCACGAACGGTTTGTATGTTGAAAGAGCAACCACCGGGTCAACAACCCATAGGATGCTTGATAAAAACTACAAACCAGCCGCCGCAATAAACGCAGAGGCCAGGCCCGGTGTTAATGGGGTATACTTGACGAAGGGGAACTCCAAAAAGAGAACCCGGTCAAGAAAACAACAAAGACACAAAACTGAGCCCCAAACTATCCCCAAGTCGAACGACTGCAGCAGGAATAGGAAGGGAACAGTGGCCGATGCTAATAAACAGGGAAAAGTCCCGAAATTAGCAAACTCTACTACACAGACCAACTATACTGTCCGAGAAGCAAAGAAAAGAACCGGACCCTTCATCTACAGAAAGACTACACCTTCTATACAATATGGGGAGAACAAACTCCCCAACAGGATTAAGAATACAACTTATAAAGTAGAAAAGAAGTTTAAAAACAAAGAGGGGCCAGAATGCAGGAAAAACGCAAGCATTAAACTGGCTAACCATCTATTCTCTGGTAGAACACCGAGAAACAAAGATTCTGGAAAGAGCCAGGCTATCAAAACGATAGACGATGTCTCTCCGCACGTGCAAGATACGCTAACCTTGTCACCTCGCAGCCTGATTAAAAAGAAGGCCATTAGAGAGCAAAAACGCTCGCTAGCTGAGGATATCTGGCAGAAAGCAATGGAAGTCGTAAACAGCGACAACCATGACCTTTCGAACAGAGTTATAGACAAGGCGCGTGCGCGTATTGATCCTAACTTGAGGGATGCAGTTACACAGCTGCTGAACGAAAAGGAGGGAGATATATCTCTTGCCATGCTCAATGCCGTACTCTACGTTCTATATCGAGAGTCAGGGGGGCAGCGGAATGAAGCAAAAAGGATAGGTGAACGAGAAAAAGTTCTAGTCCGTAAGCTAAATCTGCTCATAGCTTTGAGGGGTTACAAGGTCACCACCGACAAAACTCGGGATCTAAAAAAACAACTCAAAGTGTCATCCCCTGCTCAGATAAGTTCTGAAATCGATAGGATTCGAGACTTATTGCGCAAAGGAAATAAAATCCTGCAAAAAAACGTTTCAAAAAGTTAATTAAACACGTTAACGATGAAGCGGAGTTCTCTTAAATACAAAATATATAAAGGCGAAACCAAGTAACCTTGAGTATGTAGAGATAGAACAACCTCAAGCACATGCTTCCTTTTGGAAAAACATTTGGGAAGTGCCACAAAACGTGGACACAAGCAAGCTTGAGGATGCAATAAGTCGCTGTATATTCAGCAAGCATTCCACCCGGTTGACACACAGTCCGATCAAAGTGGAGGAAGTAGAGCGTGCTCTAACCTTCACGGCACCATGGAAAGCATGTGGCCCGGACGGTGTGTACCCACACCTATACAAGATGTTCAAAAAGAAAATCTGTATCATCCTCGCCAGGTTATTTAACAAACTATGGCTAGGCGAGGAGAATCCGGAAAAATGGTTCACTACTGGGCGAACAATTCTTTTCTTCAAAAACGCTGGAGACAAGGCTTTGCCCAAGAACTATCGCCCACCATAATTTAATAAACAAAATACATGTTACAAAGTGTTCACTTCGGTTATCGAAGGCAGGGTTATAAAAACACTGTTGGAAACAGGAAACTGGGACCCAGAACAACGTGCATTAATTAGCAAAAGAAGGGGTTGTTTGGATGCTCACCTAATAAGTGAGATGGTAATAAGTAGGGCAACCCATTTGTTGCGCAATAAAAATGCATTATTTGCACTAACGTTTTTTTATTTTTATACATAATTTGCAGTAAAAACTGGTTGAATAATCACATGTTCAAACCACTAAATTTATTATTTCTATAAAAACTAACTATAGATATTTTATATAACGTTTATATTATGTAGAGTTTCCATTTCCGAGTCTCTAATTTATCGTGAATTGAGAATGCATTTTAAAATCTATTTCCCGAGGAAGAGGATGAATTTATCGAGAAATTTTATGTATAAAATTCCAATTTCTGGGAATAAAAATTTTTTCACTTGATCTGTTCAAGAACATGAACATTCCGATTCGAAATAAATGCCAACGAGATAATTTAACACAAAATGTTGGGCCACAAGATAAAAGTTAATGAAACAGACGAACATATCGAGAGACACTAGAACAACTTCTAATATATTCGTATTAAAATAGTATTGGTGAAAGGCGACTGAAAATCGACCCTGCCATTTCTTTTTGATATAATAGCGACCGCCTATATTAGAAAATATATTGAACTGTTGGCAATGGTTGTGTCCAGTACGGGGCTGACCAAAGATGTAAATAGAAAAGAAAAATAAATATTTCGAACTTGTATAATCCTAGATCAGATTTAGGGTTTCCATTAAGACTTTCAAAAACATAACATATATTATAGGAACTAACTTTTTATAAAAAATGTTTATTTTATTTCATAAATGTTAACATGTATATTATATCACTAGTTAATCATTTGGTATTTATTTAGGAATATATAAATCACCCAGTTTTATTTTATAAGTGATTTTTTATTTTAAAATTTTTTATTTTAAAATTTTAAATTCTTAGAAAGTATGAAGACTCGTAGTAATACTTTCATAGAGCTTCCCACAAACAAMCATWWAMAGACATCTAGTATTTAATTAATAAAGCACCATATAACGAAAAGAAAACATATAGACTGTTTAAACGACACGAACAAACCACACCCTATTCTTCTAGTGGAGACTGGACGAGAGCAAACATTCTTTAGGCGTGGATATTACTTAAAAGATTCAACAATAAATAGAACATACACAGTCCAGTTTAACAAGTGGGTTATTGGTTGATGAAAAGAATTAAGGGAAATAAGATGATTAAAGAGCACGAAGTATGAATGAAAGGAGACTTGTAGCTGAACGAGAGTTAGTTGGGTGTTACTAGTTATAACAGGATCTGGAGATATAGGCGTTTTGAAGATACCTGTTAGTTGAAAATGGTAGAAAATTTTAGAACATCATCTTGTTGGAAACTAAATAGAATCTATAAATTAATAATTAAGCTATAAATAATTGTTTAAACCAGAGTTGAGAATTTTGCCTAAATCCAGAACCCGACCCGACCCGCCCCGCCCCGCCTTCGGGTCGGGCGGGTCGGGTAGGAAATTTGTAAAAAATTTTCTACCAAAAACTTAATTCCCCAAATTTAATGATATTCAAAAATAACAAATCAAAGCTCAAAAATAATTTTTTTAACTTGTTTTCATGTTAGAATCAAATATTAGAGTAAATTAACTATTTAATAAATAAAATTAAGTAAATATCTAGCGTAAATTAGTAAAATTGTGTATATTTTTAAAAGTGCATCCATGTGAGAGTTTTTAGCGTTTTTTTGTCCTTCTTCCGCCCGAACCCGAACGGGTCGGGTTCGGGCGGTCGGGTCGGAAATTCTCAACTCTGGTTTAAACTGTTTCAGAGCTTTCCTATCTTATTTTTATTATTTGTTGTATTTTATTAATTTATTAACCAGATAACTGTTTGTTTATATTCCAAATTATTTAAATATAAGCATAGTTAATTTGGGTTGGAATTCAATCTGCCACAAATTATTCTGACAGCCACAAATTCTATTTGCCACAGATTTTGAATTTGAATTTTAAAAAATTTCTCCGTTTTTATTGAATTTCAATTTTCTGAACAAAAAAATTTTTTTTTTGCGATTTTCAAAAATTGAATTTTTGCCCATGAAAAAAATTTCAAATACAAATTTCCTAATAAAAAATTTTTGGAATAAAATTTTTTTGGTGATGAAAACAGCGTTTTTATGGTCTAATTAAAATTTTTGAAAAAAAATTTTTTTGGATTTTTCCAAGGGGTGCGTCAGGTGGTTTTCATAAAAAGTCGGACCATAAAAACTCAATTTTTTTCATGAAATTTTTTTCGAAATTTATCTACCTAACGTGTTTTCGAGAGATCTACAAATAGATACTTATAAAAATTTTCATGGATTTTCTAGTCGAGTTAATATCAAAAAATTAAAAATTTGGGTTAAAATTCACCTTTTTTTGGGTCGTCCATATATCAAGTATTTTTTCGAATTTTTATCTCAAAATTGTTTTCTCGTTAAGATTTCCCCCGTTAAAAGCCGTAAAAAAATTTTGTATAAAAATCTTATATTTTTGTATGCGACTTTTTGGACCAAAATCAAAATTTTTGGATCAAAAAATTCGAAATTTTTTTTGATGGAAATCTATATTTGAACACTATAAATATCAAATTAACATGTTACTTGGGTAATAAAATGATTTTTGGTAAATTTTTTGAGATTTCCATCAAAAAAATTTTGATTTTGGTCCAAAAAGTCGTGCACAAAATATAAGATTTTTATACAAATTTTTTTCTAAAATTTTTTTACGGCTTTTAACGGGGGAAATCTTAACGAGAAAACAATTTTGAGATAAAAATTCGAAAAAATACTTGATATATKGASGACYCAAAAAAGGYGAATTTTAACCTAAATTTCGAAAATTTTCATATTAAATTGATTGAAAATTCTATGAAATTTTTGGAAAGTAACTTTTTGTAGATCTCTCAAAAATACGTTTGCTAAATAAATTTCAAAAAAAAATGCATGCAAAATTTTGAGTTTTTATGGTCCGACATTTTTTGAAAACCACCCGATGCACCACCCCCTTCGAAAAAACCCAAAAAATTTTTTTTTTCAAAAATTTTAATTAGAACATAAAACGCTATTTTAACAACAAAAAATTTTTTGTTCCGAAAATTTTCTCATTAATTTATAACATTTTTGTGTTCATAACTTTAGAATTCAACAAAACCGCGGAATTTGTTTCAAATTCAAATAAAAAATCCGTAGCATGTTTAATCCCACCTAAACTGACACTGTACTTCAGATTATGGAATTTAAAAATGTGACGACGTACACAAATTTGTGACGGAATCGAATTTTTGTGAAAAAATCAGAATTTTGTGAAAAAGTACAAAATTTGTGGCAAAATCAGAATAAACCCCCTTTCTGTTAACATGCGCGTTACATCGTTTGCAAATAGCGGACTGTGACGATATTGCCTTGTCAAAATGATCCCAAACATTAGAAGTCATTTGAAATTAAAATTTAAACTAAATTTGATCAATATGTGGTATTATATGAAGAGAATGGTGATATTGTTTAAGGCGTCCTATCAACCTTTATATTTATTATTAACGTTATAAATTTTAAACCAAGGCTAACCGTTATATGTAATATTGTATGCATGATCCAATGTTTAATAAAGCTACAGTATAGTATTAAACAAGAACGACAAAGGTTTTATACGTTTCCTTCAAGATCCATATACAATGAAAATCGATAAACATCATATATAATCAAATGCAAAAAGTGTTTCATTCATACTGTGATTTGCGATAAATAACAGATCGACGAGTATTAGATGTGGTATGCCATCTTTCATATATCATACATCAAGGCTCACAAAATGATGCGCAGTCAGTTTTCCATAAATTAGTCGACCATGAATCAGTAAACGTTTCAGAATCACTAAAAATGAAAAATCGTTTAAACCCATGTATATAAAAACTAATTGGAGTTGTCTATTAGATCTTGGATAGTTTTGTATGTTAATTCTTTTGTTTGATTTAATTTATGCATCGTGAAAATTTACATTTTAAAAATCATAATTCGACAATTGTGCATAAGAATAAGAATAAGAATAAGAATAAGAATAAGAATAAGAATAAGAATAAGAATAAGAATAAGAATAAGAATAAGAATAAGAATAAGAATAAGAATAAGAATAAGAATAAGAATAAGAATAAGAATAAGAATAAGAATAAGAATAAGAATAAGAATAAGAATAAGAATAAGAATAAGAATAAGAATAAGAATAAGAATAAGAAYAAGAATAAGAATAAGAATAAGAA
>JASNJN010000201.1:0-55455 GCA_030180075.1 Mikrocytos mackini | reverse complement strand
ATAATTTGCATGCATTCCCACTCATTAGTGTTTTTTATCCTACAAACAATAAAGGAGCTTATAAATACAACTTCAACATTATAAGCGATAATAAAGTGTTTGGCCAATCCATAAACGTCACTTACAAAGGAGGAGAAGGAATAACATATAAAACAAAAACCATTAACATTCTAGATAAAGTTCCAGACACAAAGAACGCCGTAAATCCTATCTACATTAGGTTGTTTCCCGTATACATATCCACAAGCAGTGGTTCATACCACACACAACCTCCAGCTATTACATTTATGTCTCCAATACGTCTGAAAACCGGGACTGATTCTTTAAAAGTAGATGGAAATGTAAAAGTAAGTGACACATTAAAGGTTGATTATCTCAACTTTAATATTCGACACTTTTTATTTAATTTACAAGGAGATTACTTCGAGGTATTTGTCACAAGCGATTATATACTCTCCGAACATGACGTTTCATTGGAACAATTAAAGGACCCTACCAAACCAGATGAGACTACTCCAATAAAGGCATCACGATTTGCAACGTACTCCAATTTAGCCAATGATAGAGTCGCTTGTTTAACAGATGCAAAAATTCTAGAAACTGCAGATCAAAAGTTATATAAAATAATAGCAGCTGATGTTGGTTTTACAACACATGTGWWATTGWWWCGTTTTAATATACTCAGAGCTTCGGTTAGTAGTTGCTTGGATTCTGTTTGTAATAAAAACCATGCGATAGGAAGAGCATTGCCATTTCCGTCTATAGTTATCAATGCGAAAAATGAAAACCCTTGGTTGGTAATATTAAATGTGGAGTCCATAAGAGCTATTTTGTAATAATGGTTTAGAGCATTCTTCATGAGTAGATCCTGAAATACAATGCCATTGAGTATAGTTTTGTTATCAATGATATAGCTGACTTCTCCCGCTTTTTGTAATAAATGGCCTGCCTCTTTCAATGTCATTTTATTTTTTTTCCTTAGATGATTATGTATTTTTTTCGTACTTATACTGAACCCAAGCTTTGTGCTCAACTGAACCGTTAATGATGGAATTGATGCTTTAACTTCAATAGCATTGAAAATATATTCTGTTGGCTCTTCTGTAAATCGAAACCTGGAATTATAAATAATATCAGGCATAGCTTCATGAATATGGTTAAAGTCGAATTTATAAATATGAAATTTAATTTCGTTATTGGAAATAACCAAGTTTAGAAAGATTTTACACGGGCATCCTATTTTGAACGAACTTCCTTTTCTAAACTTTTGGGTTGAAATTCGAAGCTCTCCAAAGAAACATTCAAACTCTATTCGTTCATAGACAAATTGTGCCGTTAAATCTTGTTGTTTTGAGTTATTTGCATGTGAAGTCTGTAGGAAATTTCTTATTTTGATAGGTAACTTGGAAATTTGTAACTTAGTTGAACGTTTAATTATAAAATAGTGCCCTAGTTCTGCCCAATATGTAGACAAACATGATAATAAAGAGTTCAAATCTGTTACATGGCGAAAATATTCATGTTTTATGTTGGAATTGTACTGAATAATATTTGCTTCTTCAGAGTTTTTGGGGTCTGTTTGATATTGAGAAAAATCGCCCAAATTTGCTTTTGGGGGTGCTACTTTAACGTATTTCATTGAAGAATATAGTTTGGAGTGATATGTAAATTGATTTAATATGTAAGTTTCAAGAGCTATGTAGGTGTTGGAAATAACCTTCTTTAAATTTTTAAGTTTTGAAAATTGGAATTTATGGAGGATTCTTAAATAAACATCACAGCTACATGTTTAATCCCCATTACTATCTAAACAAACCACCATATTGTCCTTATCTAAAATATCTCAAAAAAGTTAACTTAGTCCGAGCCAACAAGAGTTTTTTTGGTCTAATGCAAGATTTGACGTGAGAAAATGGATCAGGGATATATTAATAACTGAATAAACAATATATATCAATTATAGATAAAAATATGATATAGAAATTTTGGTACAAGGAGATTTAACAGAAGTTATTGGTTTGAAAAATAACATTTTTCAATTTTGTTGCTCCTGTGTGATTTTTTGTTGATTTCTTAACACGATAACTATCAATTTTCTTTGTAACCACACTTTGGAGAGATCTTGTGTTAATTTCATCTTTACATTGAATACATTTCCCAATTAGATTTTGAAGCGTTGAACGAATATTCCACTTCAAGTACACCCTTTTTAACTTGGAGAAAAAGGCTTCGCAATAGTTATTGGTATTTGCAAAACTATCTAGCCTTAAACAGGGAGCCCAAAGATTCGTTTTATTTCCGTAGTTCTTTTTAAAGTAGGTTTCAAATCGTGGTGCAGAGTCTTTTATATACAACAAAAACACATTATACTCTCTTATAAAACTCGCGTGTTCGGTGATGTATTTAAAGTTATCAAGCATATTCATCGTTTTTCTTCTTATATCCTTGTTGTTAATATATACGTTTATATTTTTCTTAACGGCTTTGATGAAATGAAAATAACACCAAAGTCTCTTTGTTCTTCCAGGAAATACAGATTTCCAAGTGTTCCAGAGGTTGGGTGCCATGTCACTCATAAAGAAGCCCGGGTTAATCAATGAATCTGTATGTTTTTTAAAAGCACAAAAAACAGGTTTAAACAACTCTTCCTTCTCAGAATTGCTAATAATAAATAGGAATGGGCTTGCCAATTGACAGTTATTAATAACAATTCCCACTGTCAAATAAAACTTGTAGCGGTTTGTTGAAAATGTAGTATCGAAAAATATCTCTTTTGCAGAATACAAATCATAATTTTTTATCATGTCCTTGGTTGTAAAGGCGTAATTAAAGGTATTTCCTTTTATCCCCTTTGTCTTCACTTTAATCATACTTTCTCGATCTGTCAACTCAATATACTCCGAATTCTTTTTTAAATCTTCAATATAGTTTGTAAAATTTTCAAAATCAGATCTCGTCTGGCCTGACGAATATAATTTTGATTGCATTACTCTTATGTAATTCTTTGAAATAAAGTTACTTTTTATAAACTCCGTTTTAACATCGTTAATTTGATCATTGTAAATTCTATCTACAGTGACTTCATCTTTTAATTTGGCTTTAATTTTATTTGTAGTTGTAATTGGGTATGATAGTTGGATAATATCTATTTCATGATTATGGTAATAATATGCCGTGACCTTATAATATGGTTTCAAATCTTTGGTTATCGTAATAAAGGAACTGCAAAATTCGGGCATAATGTTCCAATGTTTACATTTATAATGCCTTGTTTCCTTTTCTTTATTTTGTTTTGTGAATTGTAAAATGTATGACTGACTGTCCGTTCTCAGGGTTTGTTCTAGATATAGGTCCAACGAAGTTAAATTCCAAAAATACTTATAAGTATAATTTCTGTTTTTATTTTTGGATAAATTGTCGTCTTTCTTTGGCTTATTGTCGGGAAGATTATTATCAATATTCAGTTTTCGGTTTCTTTTTTCAATATCTGTCTGTATGACCATCTTTTCCTGGCAAACACGACACAGTGATTTTTTGGGGCATTGTACAAGCCGCAAAAAGGGTGTGTCACTGTTTTCGAGGTTACAAAAGTAAAGCCTGTCTCTCTGGCGACTGGGTCTTCTTGTGCTATCCGTTTCAACTATGTTAGCATCATTCACACTCTCACATTGTGCTTTAAAATCAAGATGACGATCCGAATCTCTTTCTTCTTTTAGAAACTTATCTGATTCATTGCTGGCAGTCAACTTTATATAATTATCGCTTTGAACTACAGAATGATTTCTATATGTAAAGCTATTGCTTTTTGTCATACCCTGAGTAAATTTAAAATTTTAATTTTGTAAAACGTTCTCAGGCTTATAGTAACATTTATAGTACATATTACATCACACATACACTCAAAAACAACTATAAAACGACTAGTTATTTTAAAATGAAAAGATATTAAAGTTTTATAATTTGAACCCAAATCCTTTATAAACAAATATGATAAGTTATAACAGTATTATTGGTGTATAATAAACCCCAAAGGATATGGATGTAAGTTTATATATAAAATAAACTCTAAACGGCAAAAATAAATTCTTGGAAAATTAATACTATCATATGAAAATTCAACTTTTTCAAAGAAAACCAAGACATGAATAACTTCTTTAATCAAGAAGTTAGGGAACTAACCGATGAACCACACTTCATTAAAGCTACCAACGACGACCTACCTGACTTTCCAACCCAGCCAGACCAGATAAAGGAAAGTGACAAGGCAAGGCACCAAGTAGAGGCATCTATCCCTCTAGATGCCAATATAAGGGAACAAATGCAGCAAGACGACTTACAGATGTCCCATCGGGCTGATAGGGAATCTATTCTCACTTCAACAGTGACATCCGCAAACTCTGTGAGCGCGGGAATTTCAAAAGTCGCTGAAAAAGACTACATACAGAATGTCGACGTATTTTCCGCGTTAGAAGATAAGAATGACGTTATAAACGGGAAAGAGAGCGTTCTGTGCTGTGAATATTGTTCGTATGACAATTTAACTTTTCATACGCTTTCGACACACCTTTTTAAGCAGCACGCCGAACGATTTGACATTAAAAACGAACAGTTTTCTACTAAAAAAGAACAAAAAGACTTTATAAAAGAACACGTTAACACAGGACAATACAGCTTCATCAGTTTGCGGGCAAGATATTCCGGGAGAAAGAAAAGCACAACTACTTTCAGATGCAATCAGTTTAGAAACGCCAAAGAGCCTTGTCTAGCATACTACAAAGAGATTAACAGAAACAAGAAGAAGTATTTAGTTGAATATTACGAAACACACTCACACAATATTGTTTTGGACAAGATCAGACTTGGTAAGGAGATAAAACATGATTTGATTTCTAAATTAAAAAGCGGGAAGGAGATAGACAAAGTTTGGCGAGAAATATTAAAACAAGTTGATTTGGACAATGTTAAAAAGCTAGATTTGGTTGTGTCTTCTTACTTACGTTACTCAAGGAATACATATGTCGATGTGCGACTAAGTGAAAACGATCTTGAAAGTTTACAGAAATGGAGAAATATAATCAAAAAGAACGGCCTATTGGAAGATCAACTCATTATTCACAACTAAGACAATGAAGGAAAAGACTTTTCGTTTATATATATGATGCAGACAAAAGAACAGAGGAATATAGTTGCGAATTTAAAGCTTGACACTATTATGGTTGACTCAAGTTTTGGAACGAATCTCTACAACTACACATTAGTTCCTTTCTTTATTTTGGACGAGAAATAGGCAGGGTTCTCTATAGCATTTGCTATATTGTCAAATGAGAACACAGAAAACTAAATAACAGTAATACATTGGTTGGTTGAAAAGAACCCTGAATTTAGAGAAATAAAATATTTGATGTCAGACTTAGCACCAGTGTATATGCAGGCTTGGTCAATAGCTAACGGACCGGGCGTTACATGGCTTTATTGTACATGGAATTTCTACAAGGCAGTCATTGGAAAGATAACTTTACATTATAAGGACACAGAACAACGGGATACAATACAGTCAATGTTTATATTGATGTGTAACGCAGTAGAGTAACAAGAATTTTACAAAACTAAATTGGAATTTTTGCAGTTTGCAAACAGCACTTCAAGGGAATTTTATAATTACTTTCAATCTTACCATAATCACAAAGATACGAGATGGGCTCTTATACACAGGCTAGAAACAGAAGTAAACGTTAACATGTTTGTGGAATCATTTTTTAGGATATTAAAGAAGGACTGGCTTAACAATATTAGAAAGAATAGGATCGATTTTCTTGTAAGGACTTTACAGGAATACACGCTGTGTCTTTCAGTGACTAATTTTCTTGGGAATTTCACTACAAAAGGCGACTTTCTAAGTTTTAGACAAAAAATAGCAAAGGGAAAACATAAAAGAGATTGGGTCTACAAGTTAAAGATTTTAATAAAGTTGCGGACAATTGTTGGGAATATAAAATGTACAGAATTACTATAAAGAGCCTTAACAAATGCGCTGATTGTTCCAACATTTGCGTACAATGCAAAATTTGCTATCATTCGTTAGCGTGTACTTGTCTTTCCTACTTAAAAAAGAAGAATGTATGTAAACACATACACAAAGTTGTGGACATTCTAAAGTGGTGCAAAGAGGGGTTGGACGGGGACGCACGAGAAAACGATTATATTAAAGGATTTACAGAGGGAAACGAAGACAATATATTCACAGATCAAATTATAGAGAATGTTCCAGTTGAATGCGAATTAACAGAAGATATAAGTAGGGGAATAAACCAAGGGGAATGTGTAAAGGGTGAGGCATTTAGAGTAGATCGTGAAACGAAAGAGGACATAGTAGGGAGCTTGAGTAAAATACGACGGTTGGTACAGGATAATAAGATTTCAAAAGTTAAAGCAACACAGATGAAGCATATCTTGGGAGAATTAACATTAGCTGACAATTCGGAACATGACGATACTGCAAACAAATCAAAAATTAAACCGGTTACAGCATCAAAAACAACATATAAAACCCAAAGACAACAATTGAAGATTAACAAGCCGCGAGGAAGAAAGAAAAAAAACAAGCGTTAGTTTTAATTAATTATAATAATGCTATTGTTTTCTTAAACGCTTTATTTCGTTTTAACGTATAGGTTTGTTTAATTTTTTATTTATAATAAGATTTTATTTATATAAACAAATTAAATAAAATTAATGTGTTGATATGAATTAAGCCAATAATACTATCAAATAAATTAAGTCATAGATCATTATTCTTATAATTAATTACGGGTTTGGTCATTTTCTGTTCTTATTAACTCCTTATTTAAGCCTTTTTATATTTTCTTCGTTGTAAGGCGAGTTACAAGAAACACTCTAGATATTATCTGTCTAAACGTTTCTTATTCATTTTACGCATCTTGTTAGTTGAAATACTGTTTGCTAACGCTTCGTTTTGTGATGTACTTTGTAAACTTCCAAATATCTTTTCTGGGGTTCGTTGCAAAGCGGCACTTGATCGTAAGAGGAATACCATTCATTTGCAACCTTTCCACCCCTCGTTTCTACTTATAATGCTCTACTCGCGCCGTTCGAAAAGTTTTCTGTAGAATCTTCGTTTATGTATAAAGTTTGATATAAAGATGTTAGTTGTAGAAATAGATTGCTATCTATAGAATGATTCAATGTTGTGTTTTATAACTCTCTCCTAAAGGAATAATTTTGTAGGGCCTAAAATAAATTCCACTTTGGGAAATATTTGAAATAGGAATTTTTGTTCAACAGACTTAGCCATTTGATTATATTATGTGTAAATATATGTTTCGCGAATAGTCGAATTTTAGAGATGCACCGTTTAAGATAGAGCTAGAAAATGATGTTTTTTAAATATCCAAAATTTAACTTTTATCATGTAATTTCAAGGATTTCTGTATGTATGACACGGCATGACAAAATTCGAAAGGATTCATGAATAACTTTCGATAGAAGCATTTATTTAGCGCCTGCAGCGGATTGACGCCCATATTTAAATAAATTTTCGCTATAAAATTCGACGTGTAATGTGTTTATCGTTTTAGAAAATTAATTTTCCAAAATGTTCGAACATTGGTGAAAATTAGTCCATTGCCAATGTTATTCACTATCACAGTGTCCACTAAACCGGTATTTACCATGGATGGGCATATGTCAGTCAAAATTGACTAATTAGTCAATGTAAACCACTTTTTAACAATTGTTTTAGTCTTTTTAATCATTTGTTAAAAACCAAAATTCAAAATGGGATCCAATTAATTCCTAAAATGAGCCCCTGTTTCTAGTCTTTCTAGTCTTTTTGGGAGTTTTTAGGGTTAAAAAAATTAGTCAATCCGGGCTTTTGACAAAACAGTTTAAAAATTAATTTGCGAAAAAGCATTTTGGAATTTAGCAAGAACGTGTGAAAAAGATATTTTAAAGGAGTTTTTTTGCAAATTTTGTTTTTTACTCCTAAAGTTAACAAGGAGAAAAATAAAGAGATTATAACCACGAAGTGGCGGAGGAAAGTAGAACCCGAATTCGAAAGAGTGTACAAGGAAACCATAAACACTAAATTTGGGGACAGAACAAAGACACACAAGATACCGTACCTGAAGATCCGCCACCATCTAGTCACAGCAATAGACAGGATCGTGGCAACGAAGCTCAAGGGGTTTGAGAACATAGTAAAACTAGACTATCTCGTGTATGCTGCCCAGGTAACATAATTCAACCTGACGAAACCAAAAGCCAGAGGTAGATGGAAGCTTGAGGAAGAGGAGATAGAAGGCGAGCTTCTGAGGAAGGAGAAAAAGAAGGCTCAGATTTCATTTTCCCCCAAATCGTCCCAATATCCCCCAAATTATTTCATTTTTCACCACGTAAAATTTCATTTTCCCCCAAATTTCAAATTGTAAAAATTCGAATTTTGGAAAATTCCAAATTTTAAACCGACCGTTTATCGAGGTGGTGTCGGTTAAATCACCGTCTGAGCGTTCGGTTTAGTGTATTTTCCTCGGGAAAATATAATATATTTCAAAAAGTATCATCGGTGATTATTTTGTAATTTTTGGCCCGGTTTAAAATAATTTGGGGGAAAATGAAATTTTTTGGGGGAAAATGTGATGGAAGCCGAAAAAGAAGGGGGCGCTTTCAAACAATATCAGACCAGTCCGACTGACCCTCAAAGAGAAAAAGATCCTAGAGAGGATCAAAAATTTGGAGAGGGAAGACAAGGTAGCAATGAAGCAAGAACAAAACAATGAAATTGCTTGCCTGAAAAGTGACCTAAGAGATAGGAAATGGCGCCGCGAGCACGCAGCAGCCAACAATAAGTTCGAGCTTAGTAGAAAAGCTTTTTACAGAGGACTCGGAGGAATGCAAAGGAGAGATGAATAATCAGTCAAGAGTGAGAATGTGCTGGACTTTTGGAAGGAAATCTATCGGAAGAAGGAAGTCAAACCAGCGGGATATAAAGATATACTCCAGTGTATGAACATATACAACCGGGAAATTGAAGACCCAACCAGAGAAGAAATAGGTGAGAAAATAAGAAGGTCAATTAAGCTTATGTCCAACTGGAAAGCAGCTGGTCCTGACCAGATCTATAACTTCTGGTGGAAGAGGATGACGACCTTACAAGACAAGGTCGTTGAAATCCTAACTGATTATATCATTAATGGAACCCCAATGCTTCCGTGCATCACTACTGGTAAAATTATCTTGTTACCCAAAGTTGAGAACCCTAGCGCTAAAGACTACAGACCTATAACCCTCTTGAATGGTATATACAAAATATACACTCGCGCAATCAAAGACATTCTATACAGCGACTTAGAGAGAAAGCACTTCTTTACAGAGGAACAACTAGGGACTATCCAAGGTACGCAAGGTGCAAAAGAACAATACTTAAATGCACGCGCCATAAGCGACCTTGGGAGCTCTGAAATCGGGTGGCTGGACGTCGCAAAAGCATTCGACAGTGTCGACCACCTGTTTATGCGGCAGATGATACATAAACTACCCACCTCAGGAACTTTGAAGAAGACTTTGAACAGAGTCATTAGGGCTGACGAGGCCAACCTTATTCATAAAGGCGCTAACATCGGGAAGGTAAAATTGAAACAGGAGTTAAGCAAGGAGACAGTCTTAGCCCTTTGTTGTTTGTTTGTGTGATGCAGTGAATCTCGAACAAAGTCAACAGGGAAACGAATAGAATGGACGAAGAAGAAGAAAAGTACATCCCCAATCATATGCTGCTTATAGACGACGTGAGGATGACAGCAAAGAGTAAGGAGAAGCTAGGGGAGATAAAGGAATCGTTCATAATGAACATGAAGAAGATAGGAATGAAAGTTAATGAGCAAAAATCTGGAATAACCTGTGAGCTCGGAGAAACGCCTGTTATGAACGATTCCAACCCTTATAAGTACCTGGGATGTACGAGTCGAAGAAAGAATGCATGAGTAAAAGTAAAAAGGAGATCAAAGAAGAAATATACAGACGTGTACACCTGTTGACTCATACTCGATTATCGGCAAAGAACATGATTATGGCCATTAACCAGTTTGCTTTGACGAAGTTGAATTACTTCGTGGGGCTGGTAAAGTGGTCCATGACGGAACTCAAGGAGATGGATCAACAGATCAGAGTAATCCTAACCAGTGCCAATATGCACCTCAGAAGGGCGTGTATAGAAAGGTTATACCTGGACAGGAGCGAGTCCGGAAGAGACGAACGACTCTATCCTGTTGAAACTTTCTAGCTACTTAGAGCAGCAGGATACGAGGAGGAAAAGGAGAATATGAAAGCACTGCGAGAAAAATAAGAGCAGAATCAGGACGATTGAGAAACATGTTGGGAAGGAGTATGGCAGCCTGGACGGTGTAGATGACGCCGATGAGAAAGTAAAAAAATATAGAAGGATGAGAAGGAACGAGAGGATGAGAAAAATCAGGGACAAGACGTACCATGGGAGTCTATACGAGCAGTTAGCGAATGCCAGAGTGGACAAGGCACGCTCAGCACTATGGCTCACCGAGGACGTATGTACACCCAAACAAGAGGCTTGGTTATGTCACCTCCAGGATGAGAATATATTAAAAAGAGGTGAAGGGAATAAAAAATGTGTATTCTGTGGGCAAGCCCAGATGGGTGTGAGGCACATTGCCACTTACTGCCCACAGCTATTGGCGGCCTCGTATGGACCGAGACATGACGAGGTCGTCAAGACCGTAGCATTTAACCTGGCCATGGGAATCGGACTGACCGGTTCAAAGCAATATAGGAAGTTTAAAGCGGGAAGTATAATGGAAAACGAGAAGGGGGAAATCATAATCGATCGAATATGGCGGCGGACAGAAATTAACAAACTCGACAAGCCTGACATAGTATTTATCGATAAGGAGAACAATAGGGTAAGAATAATAGAAGTGGGGATAACAGGGAAATTCGCCCTACTAAAACGGAGATTGAAAAGCATAACAAATATAAAGGGCTTGCAAATGAAATCGAAAGGAACGAAGGCATTAAAACTGACACCATTCCATTTGTGGTGGGATGGAATGGAGTCGTAACAAAATACAATAAGACATATAGCGAGAGGATAGGTTTAAGGGATAGACAAGTAGGATTTATACAGAAAACCATTCTTATGAATACTCTATCGTTCATACAAAACGCTTGCCAGGACAGTAACGTGGCGGAACAATTAGATGAAGTGGACAAACTTAAAAAATTGAAGGTAGGTGATGTTGGAATGGAAAACGAAATTATTGAATGTTAGTTGCAAATAATTAAATAAAATAGTAAGTTATCACTGCAAAAACACGATTAGTCATTGCCAAATCAATTGACTGGCAAAAAATTGTTTTTTTGGCAAATTTTGTTTTTGACGAAATCACCGATTTGCCAAAAAACTTTTTAACCTCGAAAACTATTTAGCAAATGACTGGCTAAAACGCCCATCTATGGTATTTACTGTATATACTTGGAGTGCTTAGGAAGTAAGAGTGTGAAAAAAGAATGGGTAGTAGGTCAGGGAAGTTGTAGCAGGGTGTAGCAAGTTGTAGAGGGGCGTGGCTGGTGCGGCCAAAGAGTAGAGAGTTAGGAGTGTTCCGGTGGCAGACGGGTGGGAGAGTGGTTTCGGTAAAGGCATGACCGAGTTATAATTAACTATAACCGATATGTCAATTTAAAAAAAACTCGGAGTGCTTAAAATATAATCAAAGTCAAAATTATTGCTAGTTTCTTTCTACAGACATCCTTCTAAAATGATTCATTTTGTGTTATTCAAGTATTTCTGTTTAAAACATAATTTACCTATATATTGGGTTGCTGACTGCTCACAAGTCTTGGTGACTATATTTGTTGTAGATGTATGTTCGATTTTGACTGCTATCGACGAAAATATAGAGTTAGCTATGAAAAGTTCATCATCTCTGTAGAATAATGCTTATATCCCTGTACTGAACATTAACTTCAGAATTCAATGCTTTAATATATAGATTGGTATGCTGGGAGAAATTTTAAAATTAAAAAAAACCGAGAGGTACGAATACCAGCACACCGGACAGCCCCACCATAAAGGGGCTAGGGTCAATGCTGGGCGAAAGGCCTAAACCGGCTGAAGCAGGTTCGAACTCGGTCGAACCGTAGTAGCCTGGAAAACAGGGGCCCAACGGCTCCACGAATCCAGGATGGCATAACAACTACCAGCCCGTAAACGCTAAAACGCGAGGGTCTACGACCCTTATACGAAAGGGCTGAGTAGAATGTATCCAAATGTCTCAAGCCAATAAATCACTGCAAGTGATTAATTTTTTAAAAATCCTATAATGTTATAAAAACTTTGAATAGGTAATCCTCGTTATAAGTGAGTCTATTTCTGGAACACTGTTTATTTTTGAAACAAGGATTCAGTCTTTGAAAAGCTACAAGGCTACTACAAGTAGCCGATGTTTTGAAAATGGCAAAACATGCCTAAAATAAACATTAATGCAATGTGCTCAAAGTTCTAAGTAATAGAACATGTATTAAGCATTTCCCAGGAAATTCCTTAAACTGGAAAGTTAACTTTCCAAAAATGGTATGTTCCGTAACTGAGTAGCAACAAAGCCCTACAATCTATAAACGGGTACAAAGTTGCAAAAGGTCTACTGGAACATACCATTTATCTGACAAAACATGTTATAGCCTCGGTTAGAAAAACCAATATGTGGCACCCTTATAATTGAAACAAGGGAATGTGTGTCAGAGTTTCATAAATATAACACAAATCCGATTAAATCGGGCTATGTTTTACAGGAAGTTATATAAAAGATTCATGAAATCTGTTTTATAATAAATTGCGAAGTATTTAAGGCATGAAGCCAAAAGGCCAATCCTGTTCAAATGACAAAGTCTCATCTAGACTCCTTTATATAGGCTTATTTAATTAAAGCGGAGTAGTAACTTAAAGGTTATTTAAATATTAAATTTCACGAGCAGAGATAACGGTGAGAAATTGTCACATTGGTTATACTAAATAATTAAAATGTTAGCATGATTTAAAAAGCGCTATTTAGCGGCGCATGTGTGATTGATCTGCAGGTGTTCACAACAAATTCGTTCATCAGATGAGCGTCCAGGCAGCCTCGTTTCCTGTTTAGGAGGGCGCGCTGCTCTGGATCCCAGTTACCAGTGCGAATTAGGGTCTGTATGATCCTGCCTTCCAAAACGGAAGTGAACAGTTTGTAGCATGTGTTCAGCATGGTAATGGGCCTGAAGTTCTTTGGTGAGGATTTCTCACCTGCCATTTTATAGAAGAGGATTGTCCTCCCCGTAGTGAACCATTGCTCAGGACTGGTTAATCCTAGCCAGATTTCATTGAACAATCTGACTAGTATACGGACCGTCATCGTCGATAGCGCATCGTATAGGTGCGGGTAGACCCCGTCAGGCCCGCAGGCCTTCCACGGGGATGAGCACGACAATGCACGTTCTACCTCGAAGATTGAGATGGGGTTGGTAGTAAAAATTTCAAATAAAATCTTTCCATTTTTAATCAATACAATGCGCCTTGTAAAACCATTTTTATAAGAATAAAACTTATCAACAATATACACTGAATTTTATTATAACTTAAAAGGTCACATGATAAATATTTATTCTGAGCTCTAAAAGTTTTGAAAATATTTTCCCAAATTTTAAAAAATCGTCAGATTAATTGTAAGTTCAAATTATCTGATATGCGCCCAAAGAAAATAGTACGAGACAAAATAGCACAGCGAAACAATAGAATAATCATAGCAACGTCAGCGACATTGGTGTTTCTAGTGACCGCAGCCATAGTTGTTTGTATAATTGTGAATAAGTCCACAGCCCCAAAGGAAACTTCTAAATCATCATCATTACAAACTAGTTCTTCATCAAACACAAATACATCATATACTGTTCACACTATTAGCAACCCCACCATCCCAGAGACCGATGATGATGATGACGAAGTTTACGATCCTTATCCGGGCAACATTATAACGTTACAAACGGATGACGACAGTTCTGCAACAGACCCACAGTTCCTGAACGAATCGCGTTCTTACGTCATGGGCCGACTAACCGAAGAAGAAATGGACACCTTTTGTACATCTATTCAGGATTTCTGTGATGAAGCAGAAAAAAACACAGACGCTATTACAAAAAATGGCCGAAAATACTTTGGAAAATATTGTCAAATATACTAAAGACGAGCTCATACAGAAAGGAACTTTGTACGTTTATATACAACTTCAAAAACTTCGCATTTTTGGGCAGGGTTATTCTGAGTTCACAAAACACTTTAATGATCCCCAAACTAAGTCTCAACCAAAGTCCATTTTAAGAAAACAATTAATTGTTGCAACTTCAACAATGCTTTCGACTGCTCTTGACATGGAACATGAATTAAACGAACAWAGTACAWATCAAAGTATTAAGATCGAAAATAGAAGTACTCAGCGGGTCGATATAAACCCTGACAAAGCAGCAAGAACAAGCCAACATGAAGACAGGAGAAATCATAAGATGGCTGTCAAGGAGGCTAGGGTCAGTAATAGAAATGCTATCCAAAGCCCTTCAAGGAGGCCTTTAGGCCCGGAGTAAAATGGCCAGATAAATAAATGTTCGAGAAAGAATAATATTAATGTTAGTTCATATGTTAATAAGGACAATAAGTAGGGCAACCCAAATGCAATTTTTGCAATTTTTGGTATGTTGGTCAATGAACCCTGAAATGTCGTTTTCTGGTCTCCAAATTGTATGTAATTGCCTCTACAAAAAGTTATAAATGCAAAAAATACGTAACTGCAAATTTTGTACAAAAAATGGATTTTTCTATAATTCTTCACACATGAATTTGTTAATTATTGATTATTGAACAGGTTATTTTATTAATCCACGCCAAATATGCGTAAATAACTCGAGATATGATTAGTTAGCGAAATTTGAAATGTTATATGAAGTAAATTACTTATTTTCTAATTTACGATCGTGATTTGTTCACAATCCCATACAATGTTAACATTAAATCAAATTTATTTTATATAGAATAACTTATTTCCGATGTTGTTATAAAAGTAGACGAAACTACAATAATATCACCCATTTGGGTATAAACTGATTTAAGCAGGTTTATTTATACCAGTTTATCCTATAGATGGGACTTTTTGAATGACTAATTGACTAATTCGTCAACCGACTAATATTTTGTTTTGACTAACACAGCGATTGACTAATTGCGCCGTTTAGTCAATTGACAGTTTTTGGTGTTTGACAGTTTTTTTTAGAAATGGTGACTAATGTGTCACGTTTTAGGTACAAACTGTCAATTTGATTTTATCGGCTTTAGTCAATTTGGCCAAACAATCGACGTATTCAATTTTTTTTCGAAATTGACTAATTGGTCAATTTTTTGTCACTTTTTTTGACTAATTTTTTAAAAATAAATTTTAAACCTAAACTTCAAGTGTAAATTTTCTAATAAAAAAATTTTTATGATCAAAAACGCGTATTCACGCTATTTTATTAAAAAAATTTTTTTGTCGAAAAAATTTTTTTTCTAAGGGTGTATACACGAATTTTTTAGAAAATGTTTGACTCAAAATATATACAATGTTTCAAAAATAAATTGAATTTTTTTTAATAAATTATGTGTTTTTAAGAGATCTCGCGATTCCATATCTCAGAATTATTTTCTGAGTTTTTATTTATCGTAAAATGAAAAAATAAAAAATATGCTACATAAATCTCAAAAAATGGGGTCACGATTATAGCCCCCATATTGAAAAAAATTTTTACCGAAAGAAATATGTTAAAATATAGCTCATTTTAACATTTTGATAATTTTTTCAAAAAAAATTGAAAATAAATATTGTGGTTTTTAGGTAGACCAAAAAGTACACTTTTTCAAAAATTTAAAATTTTTTTGGAAAGAAAAAAATTCGTACAAAAAATTTTTAAACTTTATTTTTCTTATTATCGTCATTTAAACAAATTTCCACAAAAAATTTTTTGTACGAATTTTTTTCTTTTCAAAAAAATTTTAAATTTTTGAAAAAGTGTACTTTTCGGTCGACTTAAAAACCACAATATTTATTTTCAATTTTTTTGAAAAATTATCAAAATGTTAAAATGAGCTATATTTTAACATATTTCTTTCGGTAAAAATTTTTTTCAATATGGGGGCTATAATCGTGACCCCATTTTTTGAGATTTATGTAGCATATTTTTTATTTTTTCATTTTACGATAAATAAAAACTCAGAAAATAATTCTGAGATATGGAATCGCGAGATCTCTTAAAAACACATAATTTATAAAAAAAATTCAATTTATTTTTGAAATATTGTATATATTTTGAGTCAAACATTTTCTAAAAAATTCGTGTATACACAGGGTTGCGTTTATGACAGGCATAAACCCTTATGACATTGCCAGGGGTTTAACCCGGATTAACCGGACTAAAACATGGCAAAAATTCCAAAAATTTTCTTATTTGGAATTACTTAAAAAAATCTCAGGAGATTAGAAATAAAATATTTCCTGACAAATCAAAAATCTCCAAAATCAAAGTAATAAAATATTAAAATAAAAATTTGCTAAAAATCGAAAATTTTATCCCCAAAATCTTCCAAAAATTAGTCCCTACCAAATTTTAGGTTTATGCCGGGTAAAACGTCAAAAAGGTTTATGACATGACGGTAATATCCGGTTTTTACCACGGTGGTAAAAACCAGGTGGTTTTTACCTTACAACCCTGTGTATACACCCTTAGAAAAAAATTTTTTTCGACAAAAAACGTGAATAAGCGTTTTCGATCATAAAAATTTTTTTTTCAAAATTTTTTTATTAGAAAATTTACCCTTGAAGTTTAGCTTTAAAATTTATTTTTTAAAAAATTAGTCAAAAAAAGTGACAAAAAATTGACTAATTAGTCAATTTCGAAAAAAAATTGAATACGTCGATTTTTTGGCCAAATTGACTAAAGCCGACGAAATCAAATTGACAGTTTGTACCTAAAACGTGACACATTAGTCACCATTTCTAAAAAAACTGCCAAACACCAAAAACTGTCAATTGACTAAAAGGTGCAATTAGTCAATCGCTGTGTTAGTCAAAACAAAATATTAGTCGGTTGACGAATTAGTCAATTAGTCATTCAAAAAGTCCCATCTATGGTTATAACTGATTATAACCAATCAGAAATTACGTCGCACATCCAACCGTTAACAAAATCCACGATCTATAAATTTTTTTTTTTTGAAACGGAGAAACTAATTATATATTTAATTATAAATTTCTCCTTTCAACCTACTGGCCTACACATATTCCAAATTAAACTAAGTAAACCTCCACAAGTCCCAAATTCGACGAGTATTTGTTTCACAAACACTGTATTCCCAAACATGTTTATATTAAAACTAGTTATATTGACTTTTAACTTTCAAAACATTATTAAACCGAGATGCCCTCATTTAAATAAATATTCAAAATCAGAGGGTATGGTTACTTTTCTATAACAAATGATCCCTTATTTAGGGTTTGTCTACTTCTTATATTTTAAAGTGTTATTTTGTAACTCTGAGCCTTGCAAAAAGGGGCTTATTTTGAATAAGCGTTTCAAACGGCTTTTGGAGTCTTTCAATTCCCACATCTGTTGCCCTTATATAAACTCATGCGCCCCTTTTCTCTATTTAAGCTATAGATACTCGGTGAGCGTCTTTTGGGTTAAGAGCAACAATTAGAAGTTAACTTTTTGTTTTGTGAATAAACCTTTCATCGATCTGCCATGCCCTGACTAACTTAATACCAGGCAAATGGACTTTTAATAGTGTTTTGAAATGAGCTTGCCGTTTATAAACTTTCCCTGGGCCTGTATCACCCAGTCAGTTTTACGGCATTTTTCCTTTGTTTCATTGATCGTAAAGAGGGTGATGTAAAATCGGCGCTTCGTTTAGTTCCTTTACCAATCCTGCAATTATATGGGTGTGGGCTGGTTTCCAAACAAAATCAGGGTGTTTTAACATATCCGAAACTGGCGTAATCTTTTTACTTAGATTGGGAATAAAAGGACGGAACCAGTTAACTGTTCCCAGGATTTTTTGTATTGCGTGCTTGGTTCTTGGTAATTTGTCGAGTTGAAGTTCCAATTTATGGACGTTGGATGGTTGTAATCCTTGTTCGTTTATTTTGTACCCCCAATAAGTCACTTCGTTTTGAAGGAAGTTGCATTTAGATTGATTGATAACGGCTCCGTTCTTTTAAAGGATCTCTAAAACATATTGAATGTGTTTTAAATGTTGTTGTTCGTCATGACTAAAAATTAATATGTCATCAAGAAAAATTTTGACAAAGGGAGTGTTTTTGAAGATATTGTTCATGGTCATTTGAAAGGTTCTCGGAGCATTGGTTAACCCAAATGGCATCCTGAGAAATTCAAACTGTCCCCAAGGGACAACGAAGCTGGTAAGATGTATAGAGTCGCTATCTACCGGAATTTGGTAGTAGCCTTGATTTATATCTATTTGCGAAAAAATCGAGGCTTCCTTTAGGTCGTAAAGTTGATCAGTGATAGATGGGAACGGGTAACCTAATTTTACAGTTTGATTATTTAACATACGATAGTCAATAATCAACCGTATTTGCCCATTTCTCTTCGCGAGTGGAAAAGCGGGGCTAATCCATTCTGATTGCTGGGTCGTATAACGCCGATGTTTTGCAGTCGCAAAATTTCTTCTTTGTTTCGTTCATGGAGTTTGAAAGGTATGCTGTAGGGTTTCAACGTAAATGGTCATGGGTTGTTAAGGTGTATTTTGTGGGCACTATCTTTAATGAGCCCTACTTTGGTTTCTGGCGTAGTTTCCTCAAGTATATGTTGGATACTGCGGAACTTTGTGTTGAGACATGTGTTTTCTCTATAAGTAGTTGGTCAGGACAAGGAACTTCGTGTTTGGAATTAGTGTCTAAAAATATAAGATCGCTGTCCAACGTGAGTGTTAGATTGTTTAGATTGATCACTCCTTTATTTTCTACAAGAAAGTCCAGACCAAATATAAGTTGTATCGACGTATTTGGGATAACGGTGAACTTATGAAGGAATTTTTTGTACAGTATCCCTTGAAATTCAATTGATGCGCTCGTCTTTTTGAGTGTAGTAACTATTTGTCCCTCAATCGTTTCGATTTTTGTTTTTGATCCYTTTTCTTCTATTATTTCGAAAGGTAGGCAAAGTTTTTCGTCTATGATACTTTTGGTTGATCCGGTATCAATTAACCCCGTTAGCTCTTGCGTTCCAAATTTAACTTTTACTGAGGCTTGTTGAATGGATTGGGGAGGGTCTCGTAGGAGGTAGTTGTGGTTTCTCGTGTTCCTGTTATCGTCATGAGTTTTCCTTTGGTTGTTACTCCAATCTTTGGAATATGTCGGAGAGTTTTTCTTGTTTGGTTGATAGTTTTCGTTTCTGTTTGTTGAATTTGTGGCAGACTCGTTCAGAACTTTACATTCACTACTATCATGGTATGTTGACTTATGATATGTGCAGTATTTCTCGGAACGTCTATTCTGTCTTGGGCCATCTCTATTAAAGGGTTTGGTTTGCAGGTTATAGGGTTTATTCTGAGGGTAGGAATGTAAATCCTTACCGTTTGTTTTCATTTGCTCAATCATAGTTTCCTCGGTAGTATTAATTAGAGAATACATTTCGTCTTTGGTTTTTATGGTGAGCCTAGCCATTTCCAATTTGGTGCGGTTTGATAACCCGTTGAGGAAAGTCTCCTCTTCTTTCGCGTCTACTTGGTTATTTGGCCAATCTTTGCATATTCCGAGTCGTGTTGTTAAACATTCTATTATGTCCAAATATTGTTTTATTGTTTGGAAATTTGATTGTCTAATGTTGTTGATCTCATTGTAGTATTTGGGTATCCGTTGTGTGTTGTATTTCTCCTGTAGTAGTTGTTTTAGCATTTGTTCCGCGTTCTCTTTACCTTCGTAGTGTTTTTGTAATAAAGGCGATGTAAGTGATATGAGAACTTGTTTTGCGGTTGCTTCGTCCCATCCACAGATTTTCTTTGTTTCTAGAAATTGCTCCCGCCAGATTATCACATCTTGTTTATGTACGTCGCTCATTAGGTTGATAGAGCGTGTGATGTGTAATGTAGTATTGGGAGGTGTGATGGTGAAGTTTGCGGTTTCCGCACAAAAGTTTGGGTCACTGTCTTGTAGGTGCCTGTGAAGGTATTGTTTCACCTCAAGGTCGCTATTCGATGAATTCATCATGTCCGACCTCCGGGGTAGTTTCCCGTAGATCAGGAGGTGTTCGTAGAGGGAGTGAGTAATAACCCCTGTACGGCTACCGTCGGGTCGGTGTCGACCCTTACGGCTGCTTATGTTGTCGTTGTATGTCATAGGTGATGGTGTGTGTTTTAAAGAGTATACTAAATTTTGGATGAAAAGTTAATATTATATTTTAGTTAATCGGCAAACCTCCATAGTGGGCTTATATCATAACAACACCTAAAACAATTTTTTAATTTATGGCGCAAATAAAATATCATTTTATATATCAGTTATTTAAAATAATATATTATAAATATTTAATAAAAATTACAACATATTATAAACAAAGATATTATTGTTATAAAAAGTTATCCATAAATAAATTTAAAATTAATTAATTAAATAAAATTGGTAACATCGTGTATTGTTTATTAAATAAAATAAAAATAATTATATTCATTTATTTGTGTTTTTCTTTATTTGTATTGGAAATAGTTAAAACTACAGCTAGAGAATGCATTTAAAATTTATATATAAATTCTTTAGGGTATTTATTTGAGCTTTTCCAATAAGTGTTCGTTTAAAACATCAGGATTGGTGTTGTCTTTAAATTCTTAATTTCATTTTCCTTACTTCGACCCATCCTAAATTTGTTTATATTTCTAAATATCTCAGTTATCTTTAATTATTAGTTGGAGAAAGACTTTGGATCAAAATACATCTATTAATGTAAATAAAATTCGTTTTTGTTATTTTCATGATGTATAAAAAGTCATAAGAGCAAATAAAATAAATGTAAAGTTTTCGAATGTTTTTATATAGTCTTGATAAACCATTTAACAATTTGAAGCTACTGTTTATAATTGGGCATTTAAAGTTGTTGTCTTGTTTAGAACAGTACTTTAGTTATGAGCAGAGCAGACAGAAATATACCTTGAAAAATGAAAAAGATACCCATTTCAAAGTTACCTGGTTCACTGTAAGTTTTTTGATATTTTGCATATAAATACCGAAATTTACCTATAAATTTTAAACTAAGGTTTAAGTTTTATACATAAATCAATATGAGGGGTATATCAACCAGTCTTTTGAATACTCATTGGGTAGATTGATCAACTTTTATCCTTTTGTGTTTAATTTATACACACCCATCATACTCGTTTTGTTCAATATTGAAGGAAATATAGGATTCAACTTAAATAGTCAGGTTTATCAATTTTATGATTGGAATTAAAACAGCATAAAAATTTTGAATTAATTATATATACTTTGGCCCTTTTAACTTATTGTCGGAAATTTAAAAAATTAGTGACTACATTATTTTAAACCTAATTTGAATATTACAAAATGTATTACGAAACATTGAAAGGAGACCTTTAATCTTTTAATTTCTTGGGTAAGAGACAACAACATTTTAATGAAAATTTACGTAATCTTTTTTCAATTATTGGTATATCCATGATTTATTTAGGATAGAACAATAACAATATATTTTGTTATAAACATTTAAATATTAATCATTTTGTGAGAAAATCACACCCTTTTAAATTTTTTTTAGATGTTTTCAAATGTTTAGAAAGGTGTTTTGCGGTTTGTTTGCATGTTTTATTCGACGGAGACGTGTTTCAGGTTCGTTCGGCTCTGTTTTTTAAAAATGGGTGAAAAAATCAGTTATTAAAAATTTAATACACCTCACGGAACACGCGGAACATGTGTAAAACGTTTTTATCGTGTTTTTAGAAAGAAATAAGGCCTCTGTATTTTTTAATTTGGTGTGTTTTTATAAGTGAATCAATATCAATTTACACAGAAAAATAATTTATCTTGGAATTATACATAACCACCAAACCATTATAAATGGGTTGTTTTGTATCAAAATGAGTCCTCTCAAAATTTTTTACCAGTTTTATATGGCATAGTTATTTTCATAAATTCAATCTTGGACGTTAAAACTCCAACATTCCATACCAAAGACACAATAAATTTAATTCTATAAAAAACCGGAAATAAAATAAGCAAAATATTCATGATAAATTCTAATTTGAAAAAGCACCCAAAAAATTTTAAGGACTCATTTTGATACTAAACAACTCAAATATAATATCTATTAGAAGGCAAAGGTATATATGTCGGACACGTCCAATTGTCTTTATTTTCTCAGTATAGGTTTGGTTAAGTCTAGCTATCTACTTAAAAAGTTACCTTTCAGAATATTTTTGACAAAATATACATTTATATACTTGTATGTAACGGCATCAGCATTATGAGATGTTTTTAGACTAATTGCGCGTATAACCTGGCTCATCATAAAATTTTTAGCAAAATATACCAAAGTTATATTTGTTCACCCTATTTATGAGTAAACTTTTGTAATTGCTCTAAAAATGTTGTAGCTAGCTATAAATCTTTCGGTTGAGAACAATAGGAAAATTTTGTGAAATTTAATTTTTTTTAAAAAAAATCTGGATTCTGGGAAACAAAACACTTTTTAAAACAATTATAAGCATATAAACATTGTTTTTAGTATTCTAGTTAGGATTTAGCATTAACAAACCAATCTACGGAATATCATTCAAATTTAAATTTTTGAAAAACTTTTCTCTTAATCTAGGCCGAGTTCAGCATTGGTTTCAACAAATGTAGTTATTTACTGTTTCACATACATATGGTTAGTTTTATTTATTTGTTTGATCACTGTACAATTTTAAAATCTTTCCTTAACAATAAAGTGCTACGCTATCGCTCCGCACGATAAGTGCCCTAAATACCATATGGTACTTTGATTTAATGATATATTATGCATTAAATATTAAATTAATACTTTTGGTTGGAATGTTTTCGATAAGGATAAGATGAAGGGTGAGCAACCTTGCACTCCAATAAAATTTTTAATATGACTTTAAATCGAGTAATATTTATTTATATTGTTTCTTAGTAAATGATAAACATAAAATTGGGCCGATTTGGGGTTTAATGGTTCAGTTCAAAAATTTTATTTTTAATCGCTCATTTTTTAGATTTTTAAAAATTTAACAATTATAAAGATAATTTTTTGAACAAAACCATTAAAATTCAAACCGAACCCAATTTTATGTTTATTATTTACTGGAAATAAATATACTTTGTTTTAGCAAAATATGACACATAAGATTATAATTTTGGTGTGCAAGGTTCCTCGCCCTAAGACAAATTGTAT
Source organism: Mikrocytos mackini (assembly GCA_030180075.1). Lineage (NCBI taxonomy): Eukaryota > Endomyxa > Ascetosporea > Mikrocytida > Mikrocytiidae > Mikrocytos > Mikrocytos mackini. The sequence goes on along the minus strand of JASNJN010000201.1, from coordinate 31,941 downwards.
TTCAGTGTAAATGCCACCAAAAATAATTTTTCAATTTTGATAAATGGATTTATATGCCGTTTTACGCATAATTAATAGTTATTGGACCAAGTTCGCATAAATTATAGAGAAATTGATGATTATCGAGTCATTTCCGATAAATAATTTTTGAAATATCGCCAAAATGAGCATTTTTGTAAATCTTACGCGAGTAAATATTAGAAAATTTGTACATTTTATCAAGGGTTGACTGTATTTCCATATTTAATTAAAACTTTATATTCACATTCAATATTTATCCCATCCAAAAATATATTTTAGCGCTCCACTGATTGTTTTCTCTATAATATAATATTTTACGAGGTTCTTTGTGTAAAATAAAACTTTGTTGCCTGTAACAACACTGTTTTTGTCTTTGTTCCTGATATTGTTTATAGAAACTAAAAGAGGGCGATCGATGTCTGTGTATCTATCCATGACATACATAAACATGTTGAACTTTAAATTCTCTTGGTTGTAAACTTTGAAGCTTTCTACAGGCCCATAAAGGGATGTCTTGTAAATGTAACGTTCCCGAAGATAATTTCCAACCGGCTTCCCTATAATACATTTTGAGAATCTCATAAGTTCTTTTGTTGTATCACATACCATTAATGTCTTCTGTATGTAGTGTAAAGTTATAATTTTTCAATTCAAAATTTAAAATTCTAAAACTCCATGACAGCTCCAACACCACTAGACGGTCTTCATAACGAACTTTCATCATTCATTGACCTACTAACATCAACATCTAACTCTTTAAAAAACTTCAACTTATCATCCAAGGAAGATATTCTTTCATCTCTGTATTTTCTTCTAAAGGGCGAATATATCCACCGCAACGAATACTTTTTCATCAAATTTACAGTCTCAATCTGAGTATTTCAAGAAGATCGACGTCCCTTATTCAGCCATTGAGTATTTTCAAAAAAAGTTTAATCGACAAAGGTTTCAACCCCGACTTAATGACAAGAGACTATTTACTCACTTCCGAGCAGCGCAACAGGAACATTTCCAAGTCCATTTCCGAGCTTGACAAGATTTCAGAGTTCACTGCTAAAATGGGTAATTAAGTTATTTATGTTAAATCATTTTGTAGCTGTTCTTACTTCCCGCTGTGCTCGTAATCGCAATCACTGCCTCATTCATAGCTATCAGCTCTGCGTACATTAGCCAGTATATCTTCCTCGTCCTACTAAACCCAAAAGCTAAGTAATTGTCCTTTACAACTTTATAATCTGCTGCGAGTGTGTCTAATCGTTCCGTAACTTATTCCTTCTCTTTCGGAGTTATTTTCTTGCTCTTTAACTTTTTGTATATCTTTTTTATTCCACTGTTTATTTGGTCGCTTTGCTGGTAAATTTCGTCAATGGTAAATTGCTCTATGGCTGTAAGCTGCGCCTTTTCTACCTTATACTTTTTGTTGTAGTGTACAGCCGCAAAAAATTCAAAGCGGTGCAATAAGTAACTTTTGTCTATGAGCTCTTGTGGCAAGTTTAGATGAACTTCGACATCTTCGATGTCTCGCACGTAACCAGTAACGTCCCAGAATTTTTTGTTTTGTTTCTCTGAAAGTCTGTTGTTAAAGTTTACCAAAAGAGCCAATGCGCGGCCCCACACGAGGAAGTTTACGCTGTTAAGACAAACAATGTCTAAACTTTCAAAACTGTTTTTGTTTGTGTTAGCTACGGGTTGAAAGAAGCCCTTTTGTTCGGTAGTTTTGTTGGACATATCAGACATAGTAACCAAATCCTTTTAATAGTAACTTTTTGGCGTAGCTGCCGAGTTGAAGTAAATGGGCGAAGATGAAGATCGTTCCTGCAGCTGAAGGGAAAGAGAGCGTTTTAAAAGGCGATCGTTGCAATGTTTTGCAAAGAATGGATTGTTTCCTATTTTTAAAGAGCGAAGTGCAGAAAGAGAAACGCGTGTATTTGGAAGTGTTTTATTCCGTGAGAACCATTGAATGAATTTACGGTTAGAGTCGAGTTTGAAGAAAAGAAAATGTGGAAGCCCGTACTTTCCAGCTTTCCAGAAAACAGCTCCTTTCTGTAAGTAGCCGAAAATAGAAAGCTTTCCACGTGAGGAAAGGAGTTCGAAGTAAGGCCCGGGTTTGATGTTCTTTACGGGGTACTCAGAGTCCACTTGGTGTTCTTCTTCTTGTTGTTGTGGTTCTTTTTGGGTGTCTTGCTGTTTGGCTAAGGAGCTGGTGGTGGGCAACGGAGTAGACGCGAGGTCGGGCTGAGAGGGTTGGCCTGGAGAAAACTTTTGGCCGATGTTTGTCTGCGCGAATAGATCGTTGAAAAGAAAGTCGCTTTCTTGACGTACTAACGGTGCACTGTTGGTTGCGTCGGTTGTTTCGGACGTGTTGAAGTGGAGAGACGAGTTGGGCTGTTGTTGGGGGGCATCTGAGTGTGTAAGGTCAAAAAGAAGGTCGTCTGTTTGAGTTGAAGCATAGACTTGTGAATTTTGGGGAGTTTGTATATTTGGTTGTTTCTGCGCTGTTAGCTTCTCTTCTGCCTTAGTTGGATTCGCGAGTTCGTTTAGAAAATCATCGAACTCTCGGTCGGCGCTGTTGTTGAGATCTGTCCCCATCTGATTTTAAATTTTTAAATTTCTTTTCAAAAATTTTGCACAACTGTCGACTACACAACACACATATCTTATGGGGTGTGTAGTTTACTCCAACGCATTTCACTGTTTCTTGTTTAGATTAAAAAATATTTTATGTCAAACTTTTTAACTCTGACATAGAAATGCACTAAAATTCGATGTATTCTTTTCAGATGCTGATAACTCAGCATACAGCCTAAAATAACACAAAAGACGCCCTATCCTATTATAGGATAATTTAAAAATCAGATAACCACAGAATACAATATTTTCTTCATTACACATCTACAACCATCTAGACCACAGCTATGTTTCATTTCCAAATTTTACAATACCCCAACGTAACATTTTACTCAACAACAGCCCCTTTAAAAAACTACAGAATTTTAAACTTTTCACGGTCTCCAACTTAATTTTTATGGTCTTAAAGAAAAAGTCCAAGACAAAGAAGCTTAACAACACAACCGTTTTAACAATTTCTCTAATAGCAATTGTATCCTTCACAACTCTGATTATATTTCTATTGCTCTGCCAAATCCCTATTGAAGCTTCCAAAACCACTTCCAAACAAACAATTAACTCAATAAGCACAAGTTGCAAAACGCACTCAAACCCTTTGATAGTAAAGTTTGACAGTGCGCACGTACTCGACAAACACTTTCAAGAAGAGCTTAAAAACAATGACGAACTATATGAGGACACTAAAGAAGAGCTTTATGCAACTTTAGACGACTTTGGAAAAATGTTGAAAGACATGTCTGAAACTTTTAAAGAGAGGTTTGAATCGTACGATGAAAGTAGGCGCAATTTCATTGCAAGCCTACTAAATAAAGAAATCGATGGTAAAACCGCGCTTTTATTGGGAACACTTATAAACTGTAGAGCTGACAATTTTTACTTTAAAAGAGTTGAATTAATAAAGCAACGAGTTACACTACGTAAACTTAATACAGAAGAAATGCAAGCTTTTAATGTTTTGATGAGAACAAATATATACTCAGTGTATGCAAGTGAGCAAGAGGCTCGTGACGTGTTTTTGTACAGTTTACCACCTACCTTATTGGAAGGAACAAATGAGTTTTATCAATCTTCAGACAAATATTTAAAAGTAAAAATATTGACTGATTTAATTCTACAAAGAATGTTAGAACCGGGACCAAAGGAGTATACTGTTGTTCAAGAAGGAGTGCCTGATGGAGAGAAACCAAAAGAATGGAGGTTTTTTCAAGTTAAAGATATTGTCTTTTTGGAACTTTTGCCCTTGAATAGCGTTTGTAAGTTTGTATTGGCGTTCTTTAAAATGAATTTGGACGCCAAAATAGAAGACTGGCGAATATTGACAGATGAACACGTAAATGAAATAGCTAAAGAAGGGAAAGAACAACAACTTGAAAGTGAAAAGGTAAAGTTGAAGAGTCTTATTGAAAGAATTAACTCATTTTTGTTTGGAAATAAAGCGGAATATGATATTACAGAATTAAAAAAAATTGCTGATGATTTGTTTATTGTTATGGAAAAGATAGTTTCTTTAATTAAATTTAATATATGAAATAAGTTTTAAATTTTAATGATTGGGTAAATTACAAATGGAAAGGGGTTTTTTAAACTAAGGGATAAAGACAGGGGCTTGGCAATAGGTATTGATTTATATTTATAGGAATACTTTGTTGAAATTTGTGGTTCTAGACGACTACGGCTCTGAATTTATGTGACAAAAATTTTGGTCACATATTCGGCAAAATTTAACACAAAACTCCTTTATAAATAGGTAAAATTTTTAGATATCACATTTAATATTTTGTAGGAATAAAAATTTTTTGTATAAACTTTATAATATGGATTCACTTATAAAAACACACCAAATTAAAAAATACAGAGGCCTTATTTCTTTCTAAAAACACTATAAAAACGTTTTACACATGTTCCGCGTGTTCCGTGAGGTGTATTTAATTTTTAATAACTGATTTTTTGGAAGGGGGAGACCCTTGCGGCCCCTTCCAAAAAAAAATATTTCGATATTTTCACCCATTTTTAAAAAACAGAGCCGAAAAAACCTGAAACACGTCTCTGTCGAATAAAACATGCAAACAAACCGCAAAACACCTTTCTAAATATTTGAAAACATCTAAAAAATTTTTTAAAGGGTGTGGTTTTCTCACAAAATGTTTACTTTATAATCTCTAAAGGTCACATATTTTCCAAACATTAACAATAACTAGGGGTCGGAAAATATATGATTTGATAAAAGGGTGGCCCATTTTCTACGCCAATAACTAAAATTTATATTGCTTATTTTTAGCTCAAAATGACATATGTTGTTTCCCAGGAGATATTAAACAAAACTATCGACTCGGATTTTTATTTAGTGACCGTTGTCAAAATACCCCTTTATAATTTGCACTTTTTCATATTTTCAATATAAAATTTTAAAATAGAGGAAAATGCCCAATTATAAAGAAAACTTTTTAAACGAAACCAGTAAATAAAAATCTAAGTCGATAGATCAGTTTATAATTAACTAGAAAACAATATACGTCGGGGCCGGCATTTTCTACACCAAAAATTGAAAATTTTTGGTGTAGAAAAATGTAATCCCTTGATAAAAATCATATATTTTTACCAAATTTCTGGAAATTATCCACCTATAATATCTCCAATTTGAAGGAATTCATATATTTTATTTTGTTGAAAATTCAAAATTGTAATGAGATTTTGACAAAATCATATAAAATCATATTTTACCTATTTTCGTCATATATTTCCCTGCCCCTAATAATAACCAACCCGAAATCTTTCTTTCAAAACGATTTTATCCATTTATATTAATCTAAGAATGAATGGTTAAGTTTTAATAGCTTCGTTCCTTCGTGATTCGGTTGGCGTTTGTTGGTTATTTTATAGCCTTCTCCGAGTATGTGAATTTGGTACGCTCATGATTCAACGGCTTTGGTATTTTGTAGAAGAGATGAAAATTTAAAATACACGATATAAACACTAACATATTTTAGATTTATATGGCATACCCAGAAATAACACTCGAATCGTGATTTTATGTACAATTAACTACGTTTATAATGAACGTTCGCTATAAAATAATTTTCATGTTTCAAACAGATATAATAGATATTTATATATGTAAATATTTTAAGAAGGATTTTAGAGAACAGTTCTACAAGTATTTTTTTAAAAAGTTGTTTAACTATTTCTCCAACTGATGAATGCAAATCTATGGATTAATGAGTCTGTTTTGGTGATTAATACATTGCAAATCGCCGAAGAAAACAGGTTTAACAATCTTGAAGCATTAAAATTTGATCCATAATGTTAAGATTAAGAAATTGTATTACAATCCAGAAATTGATGAGCGAGATAAATACCAAATATCAAAACCGATATGGCAATTGGAAGTCACATATTCCATCAAGGTTAATTGATGTATATATCAATAAAGAAACAACAAATGCCGATGAATATCCATTAGATTACAAAATGAACTCGTCGTATTAATATAATGTTAAGACTGAGGTTAGAAATGGAATCAAAAAACAAGTACATGGCACAGGTTCTTTTATTTCAAGTACTACAGGTGATTATTTTGGTTCGGAATACATGGAAAAACGTATGATCACATATTTTGGGTGGAATTTGACACAAAATCCTTTATAAATTCTAAAAATTTTAGGTATCGCATATCTAAGTATCCGCAAATTTGTGAATTTCCTATATAATCCCTAAAACACATATTATTCACATATTTGATCGTTTTTTGTCACATATTTTCCGAACCCTGGTGATTATAATAGTCCTCTAATCTTATAGGATTAGACAAAAGCTGGTTAAATAAGTAAAAATACTTTTTGGATTGTTTGCTTGAATACTAAAACAACAAGAGTGTATGGATGGCTATAAAATCTTTAATGATATGATGGGGATGGGGCGTCGGCAATGTCAACTCACAGATTGTGTTTCGGCAACTAAAAATTTAAATTTGGTTTTCATAGTTCACATGAATTTATTGGCCATATAACAAGAAATAGAAAAAATATGATCGTATATTTACAAAGAAAGGGTATTTTACATTTCGGGTATTTACGCATTTGTGGGAAATCAATGAATTTGCAACGATCTTAAGATGAACGAAACTAGTCGGATCATTGGCGCTGGAGATGTACGAGTTGTAAGAAGACTAAGTTTATACGTTATGATTCATTACTTGAAAATAAGAAAATAATCCTCAAGGATTTTTTGATTATACTTTGAAGCTTCTGTTATTTGACTCCGATTGTTGATATAGTGATCCTGGTTGACTCAAGCTACGATACTACTCCATAGATGGTTTAAAATATTTCGAATTGTTTTCACAAATGCGATAATTAAGTTTCTTCTACTATAGGAAATATTGGTCGGAAGGTACATATTGATGAAACATTTTTATAGAAGATAAAATTATGTTTGGTGGAATAGACTAGAGATTGGACACTTGCAAAATGCACGAATATTCGAAGCACGATTTTTCAAGTAGATGAATATTCGAATAATCTTCGGAATTTTGAAATGTCTTAAATGCTGAAATTTTTTTAATAAATTTTTTAATATTGGTTTCGTCATTCTGGTTTTAAAATCTAAATTTTGCACAATTTTTTTTTATTCAATTCCAAAATTTAATTTTTTTGACATCAAAAAATTAACGAATATTTAAATATTTTTGCAAAAATTAAAATTATTTTCAAAAAATATTCGGAAAACGAATATCGGAAATTCGATTTTTGGCGAATATTCGAAGTTTTTCAAAACGAATATTCGTAAGTCCAATCTCTAGAATAGAAATTATTTCTGGTGAGTTTTTTATTAGAATAGTTACGGGCAGATCAAGAAATACACTTTTCAGGATAATACGCGAATGTTTAAAGCCCGGTACTGTTGCAAACATTGATTTTTGGAGTGGTTATATAGGTTTAAATGAGATAGGACGTATAGGATATCTCCATAACCTGGTTAATCATTGGTTGGGCTTTGCAGACAGGTACAAGGAAACAACAAATCAAATAGAAAGCCTTTGGTCTAGAATAAAGCATATAACAATAGCATAAAATGTAAAAGACCTTGTAACTCAGCTTGATTTTTGTTTACAGAGAATGAATCGAGTAAAGAGAAATAATTTTGTGGATACGTTGCTCGCCGACCTTACAATAATTAAAGGGCATTATAGACAATTAATATAACTCATAACTAGGGCCGACAAATATGTGATTTGGTACAAATCACATATTTTATCAATTATTTGGAAAAAATTTCACCCGTAATTATCCCCGTTTCACGAAATTCATATGTTTTTTATTGAGATTTCGAAATTATAATGAGATTTTAGCCAAAATCATATAAGGTAAACTCTGAAGATTTAGCCGGTTTTGTCCCAAAATGCCTTGGACTGGCTAAGATTAGAGTGACCAAGACATCTAAATTCTCTTATATATTTTGATAACAAAAACCTTAATATGTTGTTCCCTCAAGGGGGCACCCTTGGTTGTATCATTCATTCGGGAAAATAATATAAAACCTGTTGATAATGTCTATTTTCATCTATAAAAACGAATGGTGAATTTGAAATACAAGTAAACCCGCTGGGAAACGTTTTAACCATAGAGTTCGGTTAAAAATGGGGATAAACACAATTTACAGGTATTTCAAACTTATGTAGTAATTTGACTAACACTAGAATGTTGCCCACCTAAAGAACTTAATAAAACAATATATTAGTGATTGATTTGGGGTAAAATCAATATTTTCACGATCTCTTATCATGTTCAGAGCCCCAGAAGCACTTAAACAGTAAAATATTTTAAATTAAATTGGACCAAACCCCCTAAAAATTGGCTGAGAATGGAGTGATTAAGTCTTGAAATTGGCTAGACTTTCGTAGTTTACTGTACATGGTTAAGACCAGACATAAGTACAGTCAACTCTCCCTATAAGGCGTCTTTTTGTTATAACTAACTACGTCTTCCCTTATAGAGAAGTTTCTCTTATATAAATCACAAAAAATGTGGGTTAATACTTATAAATCTTGTTGTATATAATCGGTCTGGCTATTGATAAAAACTTATATTTTATTTAGTATTAAAAATCTGTCAATAATGTTGTACGTGGATATCACTAATTAATTCTTTTTTTCTTTTTTTCTTGTTATAAAGTCATAAAGCATCGGTTGTCTAACTTGTTGACAACTTAAAATCATTTTCCGTAATATTTCTTCATATAAATTTTCTAGATGAAGAAATTCGTTCTTGTCGATTAAGTCATAGTGGAATAATATTTTATTAATTTTCACAATTTCTTTTATTTTTCTATAACCTCTTTTTTTTTATTTCCAATATCCACAAAAGAGTTTTCATTATTTCCACTATCCACAAAAGAGTTTTCATCATTCCAATCCAAATAATTTTCTTCATAATAATAATCATCAACATCATCATCGCCGCTTTTAACCATCATGTTTATTTCATTATCACTATCAACACGATCGATTACAAGTTCATTAAGCAACAATTCTTCATACTTATCCTCTAACACCATATATTCTTTAAACCTAAAATTTTGTCCGAATACATTTTTATATTTGTAATCTAATTCTTTATTTTCTTTTAAAACATTTTCACATTCTGTCTTAACATAATTTTCATCAGATGCATCTTTTTCGGAGCATAGTTTGGTAAATAACGAAGTTTTCTTATAGCAATTTTTTATAGTTTCTTCAGTTACTAAATCCCATCCTTTGTATATATTTATGATTACCTTATCCATAAGAATTTTTTTCATAACTCCGTTTTGATCCATATTTGTCATTATATAATCTAAATAAAACTTCTTGTATTTTCTTTTGAAACTGTATATTATGCCCATGTCCAAAGGCTGAAGAATTGAAGTACTGTTCTTTGGAAGAAAAAGAAATTCAATGTTTTTTAGTTTCCTTTCTACCTTGTAATCATGTCTAGAGAAATTATCTAGAATGAGGAGTGTTTTTTCAGTAAGAGTCTTGTCAAATCTTTTTACCCAGATCGAAAAAATTTCCTGGTTCATCCAAGCATTCGTACTTGTATAATAATCACAGAAGAGACTTGCGTCAAAATTAGAGAAGCATCTTGGTGATTTATATTTGTGTATAACGATGGGCTTTTCCTTTCTAGACCCATCTGCATTGCAACAAAATCCGATGGTTATACGATCTTTATTCTTCTTTTTACCCTTTACTGGAATAGAAGCAAGTGTCCGATTGGGTTCTAATCTGTAAAATAGAGAAGTCTCATCCATATTATAAACGTTTCTAAGTTCATAACCATCTATTTTTTGTTTAATGGTGGGAATTTCGTCTATAAACTTCTCAAGGGTCACTAAAAACGATTCCCCGTGTCTATAGCGATTTTTTATCCCATGTCTGCTTTTAAAAGAGCTTAACCAACCTGAGGAAAGTTGCAGCTTTAAATCTTTGTAGTTTTGTTGTATAGATGAAGCCCGAGCTATAATCATATCCCCTGTAATTTTGAATCCCAAATTTTGTTTTTCATTAAACCAATCCAACAGTTCGTTATCAAACTCATAGTTCGTTGGCTTTCTCATCTTACAAGAGTCGGAATCTTTCAATGATTTCCAGTGATCCTTGTTCTTTATTATCCGCGATATTGTATTGATGGCTGGTTTGATTCCCAGGCTTCTTACGCAATAGTTTTGCACAGCTTTGATATTTTTATCTACTAACGACTCGTAGAATGTTATCATTGCTTTTTTTTGGCTAATGCTTATCGACACGCGTGTGTTATTCATGGATTATAACTTTTGAAAATTTTAAGAGATATTATTATACGGCAATGTGAAGAAAATCTACATAGCCAGATACATATTAATATATTAAATGACCACAGCTTGAATAGCTTATTAAACCGTTACTTATTGCGTAATTTAAAAAAAATGAAAATTTAAAATCTTTTGAAAAAACAACGTTTATACTCTACTATAAAGAGTTTTATTATAAAGATATGGGCAATAGAGAGAGTTGACTGTACCTGTAAATTGTGTATATCCCCTTTTTAACCGAACTCTGTGGCTAAAACGTTTCCTCGTGGTTTTACTTGTATTTTAAATTAACTATTCGTGGTTTATAGATGAAAATATACATTATCAATAGGTTTTATATGATTTCCCCTAATGGATGATACAACCAAGGGTCTCCTTGGGAAAACAACAAATTGAGATTTCTGTTACCAAAATATATAAAGAGAATTTAGATGTCTTAGTCACTCTAATCTTAGCCAGTCCAAGGCATTTTGGGACAAAAACCGGCCAAACCTTCAGAGTTTACTGTAACAAGTTTTGTTTGCCATGTATTTTTGACATAAATTTTGTATYTWTATTTTCCAACATGTCTGTATTCAGTAGGATATTGTAGTGGTATAACCACCTATTAGGACCCTATAAAGACCGTATAGGCGTTATGGGGCCATTATCACTCATCCTGAACTGAGTGATAATAATAAATATTTAAATTCTTAGAAAATATTAGGACTTCATTTATTACATGGCGACATCTTTGGAAATAACGAAACTTGCAAAAAGAGCATTAAAGGGCGCAACCAAGGCCGATATAGGAAGGGCGTTGCGATTAACGACCCAGGAGGTCGAGTCCGGACTCAAGGACAATCTGGCAACTAGACTAGCTGAAAGAGTGATGGAGCAACAGAAAAAGCTGTTGGGAGGCTCCAAGGAACAGCTAATGAAGGAATGTGAGAAGAGAAAAGCCAGAGTGCCAAGAGTGGCGGATTTAGAGCAAATACAAGGGATATTGATAAAGTCCCTGATTAAGGATGATATCAGGAGAATTAAGGTGCGGATACCTAGAGAGATCATCCAGGGATCAAGCCCACTTGAGGACTCATTCGTATCAAAGGCTCCGAAGTATGGCATAGAAGAACCAACTCGGAGGATAGAGGAAAGACCGATCATAGCGGCACCACAAGAAGCAACAACGGGAGCCGTTGAGCGAGGGATCTCCGAAATAGGCGGAATTCCTTTCCCCGAACCCTTTTGGGAAGCCGAGGCCAAACCGAAGAAGACATATTCGGTATGGACTAAAGAGTTCAGTGAATACTTAGAACTTACAGATTGGGACAAGCAACCTGTTTCGAAGCAGGTAGCATTAATACGAAGGTTGTTAGGCACAGAAGGCAGAAAAATTCTGGATGTGTGCACGGGGAGGAAGGACACAATACCAGAAGTAAATCTGGCAATGGGAGCAGCATTGAACCCTTTAAAAGGGTTAACGGTTAGCAGAGCCCTCCTCTTTGCGCGGAAGCAAGGAGAGGCTGAGAGTATGAGAGATTTTAGTCTGACCCTAAAGAACCTAGCAGTTGGCTGCAACCTGGAAAATTTAGAAGAAGAATTACTGCGAGACGTATTTGCGGCAGGCCTTCTAATCAGGAAAATAAGAAAGGCGCTAATGCCGGATATCCCCAGTTCATTTGCATTGACCGTAGAACGGGCATTACAACAGGAAGGTAGTATGGAAGAAGAGATTATAGAAGACCAACAAAACAGAAAGGTGGCAAAAGGAAAGTTAAAAAACATCCGCCAAGAACCTTGTGGAAATTGTGGCAGCGAACACGGAAAAGAAAAGGGACAGTGTTACGCTGAAGGAAAGACGTGTGGGAATTGCGGAGCAATGGGACATTTCTCTCGTCACTGCAAGAAGCCGCGTAAAAGGCCACAGAGAGCTACAAGAGCTCGTGGATGGGGAGAGCCGAAAAGAACACCCTTCCCACGTGAGGAAACCAGATCCACAAGATATACTAATCCTAGATATGGCGCGGAACTTAGAAGCGAACCTAGACGGCAGAGAGAAGAGAGCTATTCTTATAGTCAAGAAGAGCGTCGTCCCTATAGAAGAGAGGGACCCTGAAGATCATACCGAGATAAAGGCAATGAACATTACTACTCAGACGACGAAAATTATGATCGAAGATCCATCTACGAAATACAAACGGTGGATAAACATCGAGAATTTAGAGAGATAGTGATAGACGGAATAAAAGTAAACTGTTTGGCAGATACAGGAGCCAACATTTTTTGCCTGAGCGCACAGACATGGGACTCGGGAGCGATAAGAGGAAAACTAAGGCCTTCTACAATCGTATTGAATACCTTTGGAGGGAGTCAGGTCCCTATAATAGGAGAGATTGATAAGACCGTTAGATTCGGAAACATTATGACAAAGGTAACGTTTGTAGTTGTGGCTAGAGGACGCAACATCTTAGCGAACCAAGATTACGTCAGGTTAGGGATTTTAAAATGGATGGGTGACGTAAATAAGTACACGATTCCAGCGTCAATTCTTATTCGTCATGGATAAGTTTTAAAATCGAATTAAAAGACAATGCAACACCATGAGTAGGACGAGAACGTCCTGTCCCTTTTGCACTTAGAGGAGCGGTACAAAATGAAATTGACCGGTTGTGCAAGGAGGGCGTTTTGGAACCTACCCAACGATCGGAGTGGTGTAGTCCGATCGTAGTTGTGAAGAAACATGAAGGCGGTATTCGGATTTGTGGAGACTTTCGTAAATTGAATCAGTCAATATTAAACGACAAGTATCCACTACCGAATATCGATGATTTGTTTGCTTCGTTGGGAAGTAGGAATACGGACTTTGCGAAGATAGACCTTAAAAACGCCTATCACCAAATTCCGCTTGAGGAGAAATCCTCTTTTCTAACAACGATTGTGGCACCAGGTGGGGTATATAGATACACCCGAATGCCATTTGGCATAAAATCAGCACCTAGTGCTTTTCAACGAATAATAACACGTATTATAGGCGAACAGAGCGGCGTCCTGTGCTATCTGGATGACATCCTGATCGCAGGACGAGGCCGTAAAGAGTTAGATGACCGAGTACAAGCAGTCAAAGGAAAACTAACGGCGTTCGGAATAAAGATAAACGAAGACAAATCGGTCGAGGCAGCGAAAAGGGTGAGATGGCTTGGATATGAACTATCCGAGGAGGGAATCAGGCCCACGATAGAAAAAACTAGTCAGATATTAAGTCTAAAGGCACCAAAAACATTGAAACAGGTGAGACAGACTTTAGGTGTGATAAACTACTATGCGAAGTTTATCCGTGGCCTAGCACAAAAAGCAGCGCCTCTCTATGAGCTCTTCCAGATAGAAACGAAATGGAAATGGGAGAAGAGAGAGGACTTGGCGCTGAACAATATAAAGAAGGAGATAGCGGTGAGAAATGTTCTGGCACCCTTCGACACAGATTCCCGTATGAAAGTAAAACTAGTAACGGATGCATCTGAGATCAGAATGGGTGCCGTATTGGAACAAGAGCAACCGTCCGGCAAAACGAGACCGATCCAGTATTGGTCGTCCACATTTCGCAAGTATGAAAAGAACTCTTCAGTGTCCGAGAAGGAGGCACTAGCCTGCGTCTCGGCAATGAATAAGTTCAAGAAATACTTGTTGGGACGGAAGTTCACACTGGTGACAGATCATAAGGCGCTCGTAAGCTTGTTAAGTCAAGAAGGACCTCGGAGAATGGTGGCGAGGGTAGAGCGATGGCGCGAAAAGGTGGCGTGCTATGACTACGATGTAGAACACATCAAAGGAGAAGACAACTGTATGGCAGATTGGCTGAGCAGATCTTCTGAAGAAACAAATCACTCCGAAATCCCATTAAAAGAAGAGTACATCATTAATGAGATACGTGTACGCACTGGCTTTTTTACAGAGGAATACGGAACGAAAATGAAGAAATTAAGGGAAATTTTGAAAAGAGGAAAATTCGAAACAGAAGAGTTGTCTGAGTATAAAGAATATCCCAATAGATTGGATGATCTTACAATAAGGGGGGAACATATCTTCATAAACGAATCACAGTTCATCCCTGATCCAAGCAAGAGATTGGACATCATAATGGCTGCACACCGAGGTCACCAGGGTATCACCCGAACAATGGAAAGGGTGAGAGAATTATTCTGGTGACCAGGATGGGCAGCTGATATCAGGAAGTACGTGAATAACTGTGGTCTCTGCGCTAGGTCGGATAGACCTAAGCGAACCTATGCCACGCCATTAAAACCGACTAGACTGCCAAGGAACGCCTGGGAGAAGATCGCAATTGATCTCAAAGGCTCAGTAGATTGCGGGGTTGACAAATTTTTCCTTGTAGTCGTTGATTACTATAGCCGCTGGCCAGAAGTAATAGGATTGCAAAAGATATCCACCCAAGCGATTAAAGGCGCATTGAGGGAGATATTTACTAGGCTCGGTATTCCGAGAGAAATAGTCTCAGATAACGGGAAATAATTTATATCCCGCGAGATAAAACAATGGTTTTGGGAGATGGGAATAAAACACACCCCGGTGCCTCTTTATTCCCCTCAGCAGAACGGTTTAGTCGAGAGGTTCAATAGGAATATCGGAGACAAAATCAAAGAGAGTGAGCTGCAGAAAACCGATATTAGAACAATGCTACAAGAATACCTTTACGTGTACCGAAGTACTCCCCACACAACAACTGGAATGTCACCGTTCGAGGCTATGTTTGGCCGAAGAATGCGAACGGAATTAGATTCATATCGGCCAGAGGGGGAAAGGAAGGAAGGTCCTATAGATCGATCGCATGTGGAGCGCTGTCAAAGAAAAATGAAAGGTTACTTTGATAAAACGAATGCGGTCCGAAGAAATAACATACAAGTGGGCGATACGATCTGGATAAAAATATACATGGACGATATGTTGGTCCTCAAAGAATCATAGAGATATCCGGAACCTCTGTTACATCCGAAGACGGAAGAAGATGGCCAATTAGGAGAGTTTTCAGAGGGAGAGGAGATTTAAGAAGGGGGATGTAGTGGTATAACCACCTATTAGGACCCTATAAAGGCCGTATAGGCGTTATGGGGCCATTATCACTCATCCTGAACTGAGTGATAATAATAAATATTTAAATTCTTAGAAAATATAAGGACTTCATTTATTACACTTATTTTTACGGCAAAAATAAATTCTTATGTATATTATAAAAACGGGGCATTTAAAAACAAAGAAATGCAACGAATGGGGCGAAACGGTTTAGAAAAAGGTCGATATTTTCCTACTGATGGTGATCACTTTATAATTATTAGGGTTCGGAATATATGTGACAAAAAATGATCAAATATGTGAATAATATGTGATTTTTAGAGATTATAGAGAAAAATCTAAAATTTGAGGATACTCAGATATGGGATACCTAAAAAATTTCCCAAATTTATAAAGGATTTTACGTCGAAATTTACACAAAATATGTGACCACAAGTTTAGTCACATATATTCCGAACCCTAATAATTATAGTTATTTTTCATTAATTTCAGAATGTTATTTTTATAAACAGTTATATATTTATGAGTCCTAAATTATTCCTGACGTCATCAAGCGAAGCGAGCGGAGCGAAGCAAGCTTGGATATAGACCAATGCCGATTTTGAACCAGGGGTTTTTAAACTTAAATATTTATATGAGACCTGTCCAACAACTTTTTATAACGTTATTGTATGTTGGGGTATGTTTTTGAAACGTATTGTGCTGGTGGTGTACCTTTTTAAAGTTAAATTTTTGAAAACAAAATAAGATAAAAGATGGTAAAAATGGACATAAACGAGCATTTTGCTATTGTAGTTTGTTTATTGTTATTATGTACATTTGGTTTGCGTATAAACTTGAATAATCTGGTTTTCAAAAAATTTGATTGTAAATCGCCTTTTCCCATTTTATTTCGAGTTAATAACGAGATTGGAATGGTGGTGTGAATTAAATAGCTTTATTATACCAGTTGTGATCAACCTGGAATTGAATAACATTTATAAAATTATTTAGTTTTAGAAACAAACAATATTTAATATAGATCAAATTCCCCGTCTTCATTTAATGTTAGTTACGGGTAGTCATATAACTTACCCTTTTCTGTATTTAACTATAAACTTTTATAAAGGTCTTTAAAACTTATAATAGGGAGTTATCATTTATATAAAAGTTGTATTGTAAATACTATACTGTTTAGCGGTATATAACTACCACATTCACTTTTAAACATGATTTTAACGAAATAAAATGCGTTTCCTACAGAATATGTTGAATTTATTCAAAAGTTACGATTATTATGTTGCAATAAATACATGAATTTAAATAGATAAATCTACATTTAGACTATGTCTACGCTTCGCTTTTATTGATCGCGATTATCCCTAGTTTTTATAGTATATCAGGTATACTATGACAGTGGATCTAATTCTACACTTGGGATTCACGGATGACGTAACATTATATTACGTCATTGTTTATAAATAAATAATTAAAAAAAAGAATAGAAAAAAACTGAATATATTATAATGCCACAAAGTAACAATAATTACCCAACCAATAACAATGGTAACCAATACCGCGGTCACGACAAGTTGAATTCAACTCGTTCATTTGGGAACGGCAATTCTTCAAGCTATCGTCATAGCTATTCAAAACCATTCCATCATCGTGGAACACCCGTTACTACACCAGAGTCCTCGCGCATGAGTTCCAAAACCTCCGAGATACTCACCTTCAAAATAAAATCGGATATTTTGGAAGGACCCACCATTCAATTAGCTAAGCTAACACCTACTCTCACCAACCCAGAACTGCTTCCTGCTTGGGTTAAACAGCTTAGACTTCTTGCTACTCAAAACGAATGGGATGAGGAAAGGAAAATTAGGTGCCTCGTTCTTGTTGTTGATCCTGATCTACACGAACTCATAAATACGCAGCATACCTTTGAAAACAACATAGGGCGAATCATAAAGTACTTCTTTCCCCAACATGACTTCTTTTACTATGAAAAGAAGCTACAGA
This sequence comes from Mikrocytos mackini, assembly GCA_030180075.1. Classification (NCBI taxonomy): domain Eukaryota; phylum Endomyxa; class Ascetosporea; order Mikrocytida; family Mikrocytiidae; genus Mikrocytos; species Mikrocytos mackini. The sequence continues at coordinate 14,397 of JASNJN010000201.1, read as the reverse complement.
CAATCTCATCCCGTGATTATCCTTCTGTTCTGTTATATCTACAGAAAATCAATTTCTACGTAGTCCTAGCCAATTTCTGCACGACCACAAACAATCACCTTGTGGATCGCGAAATATTCAATTATTTTGTGAATGGGCTGACGTTATCACAAAAGAAACAGCTCATGTCAATCGGTGACCTACCAATACATCAAACTGCAGTAAAGTTAGATGAGTACGAATTTCTGAGTGAGAAATTTCACGTTGCCCAGAATTCATCCAACAAAAGCAGTGCACGTTGGTGTTCCTATCATCAATCCTCGGGCCATTATACAAAGGATTGCAGATCAAATGGAGGTCACAGAGACGCTAGTAACAGTACTTCGCGTTATCCTAGGAGAACGAACAGACAAGAGTACAATAAGCCGAATAATCAGTTCAGTAGAGATTCGCATAAGCCCAACTTTGAGAAACACTCGGGAAATCTCTATCTTGACTCATCCTCACCTGTTGCCGGAAATCCATTGGAGCTTCCGGGATCGTATGAGAATCGCTCTGTTTCTGTCCAGATAGATACAGGAGCCGAGAATTCTTACATCAATGAGAAATTAGTTTCTGAAGAAAATAAAATCCGTCTTTCTTCTGATGATTATACAACGCTTGCGGATGGTCGTAAAATACAAATAAAGTACGAAACGAAATTAAAATTTTCGTTTGATTCTATTCCTGGAGTAATATTTGAACAGGTAGCGAAGCTTCTTCCCAATCTACCAGTAGACATCAATCTTGGAGTTAATTTCCTAATTAAACAAAAAGGAAGTATTGATTTCGCACAGAACCTTCTCGTCTTAAACAACAGGAGTGTTGAGGTTCAAGGCAGAACTTCAGAAGAAGATCCAGATACTCAATTGGCATCAAAGACTATGCTAATAAAACCAGAGGAAAAGATGAAGGATTTAATTACTTACTACAAAGAAGTAAGACTTCCTCTCGGTACTATTCCTATAGTTAAACACTCCATACATACACTTAGTGATCTATGCATCCAAGCAAAACCCTACAACGTTCCTATAAAACTCCTAACACCTTTAAAAGACGAAATAAAGAGATTATTGGAGTTAAATGTTATCCAAACTTCAGATTCACACATATGTTCGCCAGCATTTCCAATACTTAAACCGAACAATGATGTTAGACTGATCATTGACTATCGGAAACTAAACGGCTTTACTCGCAAAAGCAGCTTCCCTTTCCCAAGCTTAGAAGACATGTTCATCGATTTAAAGGGAATGAAGTATTTTAGCCAGTTGGACTTAGCGTGTGGATACTATCAGCTTGAAATGCAACCAGAGGACATATATAAGACATCTTTTGTATTGCCTTTTGGGCAGTATGAATTCCTAAGGATGCCGTTTGGACTCTGTACTGCACCCAGAACCTTCCAAAAGGCTATGGAAACGCTGCTTAGTGATATACCTAACGTCAAAATTTTTTTGGATGACATACTCTTATTCAATGAATCTAAAGAAGATCATATTGAAGATTTAACCAAATTATTAAATTTATTGCACGGTTATGGCGCAGCGATTAACTTCGAAAAGAGTAAGTTCTTAGTCCAAAGAGTAAAATTTTGCGGGCACGTTCTTGAAAACGACACAATAAAGCCAGACATTTCTATGATAAGAACCCATCTCTTTACAAAAATACCCAGGAACTTGAAAGATATCAGACAACTTATCTGGTATGTGAATTGGTTCAGACCATTCATAAGAAACATCTCATCTTATCTGGCCGATCTGAACGAAAAAATCAGGAACAAAGAAATTACTTGGAACGAGAAGGATAAGAACACGATGAGAAAACTTTCAGAAATCATTTCAGCGCAACCCCGTCTTAATATACCGGGCTTGAATGAACCATTCGTACTCTATACGGATGCCTCGGATAAGGGGATTGGAGCAGTGTTGGTACAGGAGGATAAGGTTATACGATACTTTAGCCGGAAATTAAACCCAACCCAGAGAAATTATTCCACCCCTGAGAAAGAACTGTTTGCAATCATAGAAGCTCTCAAAAGTTTTAAGAATATAGTTGCGCAATCTGATATTACTGTGAGAACTGACAACTTCAATATAACAAATGATATTGACGCCACAAAATCAAGATGCCAGCGCTGGAAGTTATTACTACAAGAGTATAATGTGAAGATGGAATACCTGAAGGGCAAGCTAAATCCTGGAACTGATTTTCACTCGAGAAACTTCTGCATAAAATCTGAATCAAAAACTCCAGTCATACAGAAGACAACTGAAGCACAATTGTCATTATCTCCCGAAGAAACCAAATCTCTAGAACTAGACAACCGTACAGGGATCTGGACTGACGCAAAAGGAATCATGCCAATACCTGATGATGCTTCATATGAATTTTTAAAGTTTATTCATTCTTACATGGGACATACCGGAATTACAAAAACATTGACTACGATTAACAAGGTTTTTGGATTAAAGAACACGGGTAAGAGATTAAAAGAAGTTATTAAAAGATGTTTACCTTGCGCGCAAAATAAAGACATCCAGCATAAATATGGATCTGTGCAGGGAAGTATAGAAAGCGAGGAACCTTTCTCAAAGATATGTATGGATATCTTTGGTCCATTTTCGAAACAACTGTTTAATCAGGTGGGAAAGGAATTTGTGTTAGTGATTACAGATGTATTCTCTCGCTATTCACAACTGCACGAATTTGAAAACATTAATGCGAATACCGTAATACAAACTCTGCAGAACGACTGGTTTGTAAATTTCCCTAAGCCAAAGACAATCATAACAGACAACGGGCCTCAATTTACCTCACATAAACTTGGGCAGTTCTTAGCTGAAAGAGAGATATCCCATTCCTTCACCAGCATTTATAATCCGACTTCTAATAGCATCGTTGAGCGTATTAATAAGACCCTTTCACAAGTATTGGGGTGTTTAAAATCAAAGAACCTCAACAATGCTCTACAAGCTGCAGAAAGAAGTATTAATTGCTGTGTCAATCGGACTTTAGGAAGGACACCTTTTGAAATAATCAATCGCCACCGATTCATAGACCCACTAAAGCGCCAATTAAGTATTGATCATTCCGACCTTAAGAACAGACAACGATCCAAAGGCAAATCAAACAACGAAAGAACAAACAACAAGCGCCTTAGGTATTTCGTTTATAAACAAGGTGATCGAGTAATGCATCGTGTCTTTATCAGAAGAAAACTAGAAGACAGATTTGAAGGACCATATAAAGTTCTTGCCATTGATAGAGCACGGAATCGACTTCGAATAAACGATGGGCGATGTGAGTTTTGGACAAACGTTAAGAACGTTAAGCCATTTTCGAGAGATTCTGAGTAAGATATAGTATATCAGGTATACTATGACAGTGGATCTAATTCTACACTTGGGATTCACGGATGACGTAACATTATATTACGTCATTGTTTATAAATAAATAATTAAAAAAAAGAATAGAAAAAAACTGAATATATTATAATGCCACCAAGTAACAATAATTACCCAACCAATAACAATAGTAACCAATACCGCGGTCACGACAGTTTTATTTCTAAATAGTCCTTTTATATCCTTACGTCAGACTGTTCGTGACACCTAACACAATTTAATTTTATAGCGTAACCAATGCTATTTTAATATTATAAGATTAGAGAAAGATTTTTAAATCAAAACACATCGTCCAACATTATATAAAAGTTTTTAAAAATAAACTTCGCAAAAATTCCAATAAATCAAACCCCGATCAAATGTCTGGAAACAAACTGTTGGTTCTTTTATTTCTTGTATGTTATGGGCTAATGTCTAACAACGACTACTACAAACCCGCAACATTAATGAATGTGACCATTTATGTAGAGAAGGGAGCGCTGAATGATGTATTACATGTGTTCTTTATACGCGGAAAGTTAAGCTTCACCACTCGTTCCTTACAGTATTACTTCTTTGACAAATTACAATTCACAAATTTGCGTCTTGAGGTACCAACAAAATCCAGTCATGTAGAGACTTTCGAAGATCTGAAAGTATTTCTCGATAGTTTAGTCACAAAGGAGGACGAGATGAAGAAGATAAGAGAAAAGGCTCGTTTATCCGTCCAACCTTTTATTTACAAGTTCAAAAGCAAAGATGGAAACCAAGAAAGAGAAGAAGTGGATTTAATGAAATTCGAAATTGAACGAATAAAGACCATCCTTGCGAACAACAGCTCTGACAGAGGCGCATTCGTGTTGTCTGGTAACTATTTCAAGTGGGAAAATGATCAGATGAGAGTTCCTCCTGCGCCACGGGATGATTCGAGCTATATCGATATCTTTGTCGACCGTTCTAAAGATCCAATAACCGCACCCATTGACAACGATAAACAAATAACTCCAATGGCACTCGTTATAACCAATCAAGATAATGGCCATACTATACCAGAAAAAAAAATTGGAGTATTCGCAAAGTTCGATTTTTTAAAAGAAGATGGAGTATGGCAATGTCCATACCTTATATCGAAACCAGATGGTGGCAGTACGTGGAATTTACCAGCATTAAAAAGCGACGGCCCGGAATTAAAGTCTAAAGATTTATTAGAAGCGCATATTTTCTCTTATAGAGGCAAAGCAGCAACGTCGACACCCGCGTTATTTACCAATTTCATACAAGCTGAATTCTTCTATACAATGCTCAATCTAGTTGAACATAAAACCACAGAAAAGGATAAGTTTATTCACATTTTATACCAAAAGAGAAATGGCAAAACTGTGGTTACGTTTGACGATATTGTGGACGACCCAACGCTTGATGAACCAATGCGTGGGAAGTACAATATTAGCGCAGAGTTAAAGAAGTCATTTAATGCCGACGTGTTCCATACTAGTGTCAACCCATTCAAAAAAAACAGTATACGAACCTACAACAACTTCAACTACTAAATCTAGTAGCACAGCTTCAACCTCAACCTCAACTTCAACTTCGACTTCAAATTCTATTACTAAATCTAGCAGTTCAAGTGCGGCTAAAAAAGAAGGAATGTCTGGAGGAATGGTTGCGCTCATTGTGGGTGTAGTGCTCGTAGCTCTGATAGGAATAGGTTTCTTTGGATGGTATTACTTTGTTAAAATTAAAGGAAATGCGTCGAAGAGGAATAAAAGAATATGATAATATGATAATTGAATAATAAGTATATAGAAAATATGAACATAATATTGTTAATCTGTATTAATAATTTTGTTGTTTCTATTCTTATAAACTCTATTGAATGTTAATTTAGTTTAATATATTTTATTCATTAATTTAAAGATAAATTAAATGACTGTATTGATCACAATAAACAAATAGAATAATGTTAATCTTACCGTAGTTATTTATTTAAGTCAAAATATAATTTATTAACTTTATTCTCCTTTTCAAATCGTTTTCCCTTCCCCCAAACTTCTAAAATAATATATACAGTAGCGAAAAGACCTGTTGTAATTTTATTTAAGTCAAAAAGTACCCAACCAATGTTTCCATTTAACACAATTAATCTCATCTTTGACATAACGCTTTCAAAAGTTGCTATTGTATTAACTAGTATATAAATAGCAAAAGTATACGCGGTTCTTCTCAAATTGATTTCTTCTTTTCCATTTAACAAGTAATTATTTGCAGCAATGAATACGACTGAACAGGTTAACGAACCGAGTGCACAGAGTATCTGCAAACACAAAGTAAAAGTGTTAATAAATGTGCTATTGGGTGCACACCGCCGAGTACGCAAAGCGATCTTTTCATGGTTACTGTAGTAAGTTGGAGCTATGCCACCAAACAGTAATGTGGAGAGTTCGATGATTGCAAACGCTATGAAGGTAGCGCAGATTAACACCCAGCCTATTTTGTTCAGCCGCTTCTTTGTGTAATTAGTAAATATAATTAAGGCTATGAGTATGGCCATGGACATTAGTACAAGGTGTTTTAAAATGTAGAAGTTGTTAATAAAAGCATAAAAGTTGCAGAGTGCTATGTTGTTGAGAGTTTCGTCTTTGGATAGGTCAGAGAATATAGAAAGTGTTGAGTATGGAATGTCAGATAGTATTAATGTGCTGATCATTATTAGCCCGGGCTTGAAAGCTGTTTCCTTGTAGCTGTTGAAAATATGTAATCCACATATTGATACTAGGATTAGATCTAATATAAGTATAGGAATGGAGAAGTAATAATACATCAGAATGTCTAACGTTAAGTTGTTGTAGCAGTATTTAGTATTTTGTTACAAAAGTTAAGAATATTAAAATTTGAAATTTTCTAAATAAAAACCCACTCCAAAACTGCACCTTCACGACTCATATGCATGTTTTATTAGTAGGTACGTATGAGTTTAAAATAAACCAATTTATTTAACCACAAGATTTTGAAATTTTAATTTTCTCTGTTTTACTTTCATATTTAATTATGGTGTTACAGACGCCTTTCAAACTTAACGATTCATTGGCCCACTTCAACAGCCCACATAACAAAGACACCGACCAAAATAAATTCTCTATATTTCTAACCAACTTCTACAAGGGCACAAAGAGCCATTTATCGACACACAGGAGCATATTTTCTTACGTTTTAAAGTTAGAAAGTAAATTAAAGAGACCAAAAACAAACATACCGGTTCTACCAATTACCTACAAGCATCGAATGATCCTAGTGGACTGGTTAATCTCTGTTCACCAAAAATTTAAGCTTAAAACGCCTTCTCTATTTCTATGCATTGACATTCTGGACTGCTGTTTGCCTAATACAAAAATACTTAAATCCGAACTTCAGACTGTTGGCGTGGCGGCCCTTTTGATAGCTAGCAAGATAGAGGAAATTCATCCCCCTACACTGAAGAACTTGGAGTACATTAGCGCAGATGCTTGCCCAGTAGAAAAGATCACTGAGAAAGAAAGTATACTGTGTGAAAAGATGAAATTTGACTTCTCTGCACCTAACTTGTATACGTTCGTCTCTCACTTGTTCGAAGTTGCTGTAAAGCCTTTCTTTAATTTCATTAATAGTGAAGAAAACATGAAGCTAAATTGTACACCCAAGAAAGATAAAGTTATGAACAAGAAAATCAAAAGAAAGTTCGGAGGTGATATTACAAATGTATCTGATGTTAATAGTAATGGTACATCAAGGAGTGGTTCTAAATTGGGAGATAGATCGCCATGTCGAGAAAAACCTGAAGTTTTCAACTTTAGTGTTTTCTTGGATTTGGGAATTTTAATCAGTGAGATTTACTTACTAACCTACCAAAATGCATATTCTCATGATTACTTAACGGTGACTGTTTCTATCATTTGTTACATATTCGACACTTACACTTCAGTAATAGGGCTTAGTTCTCACAAAATACAAAATATCGTTTTGAAAATTTTAATGAATTATTTACACGAATCAGACGCTCTAATGAAAATAGAATGCAAAGACAAGTACATTGATATATTGGAAGACTCAATGAATCCCGTTGGCACTTCGAATTACTTGATAAAAGACGAAATAAAAGAATTGGTCACTGTTTACATGCAAAATGAAAAGTTCAATGGTATAAAGGACAAACACTCTTCTGTAATAGACCTTTTAAAATCGGATAAGTAAGATATTGTGTAATACTAGTTTTATTTTCTATACACATTCACATTACTTATGGTTACATGACAGAAAACAAAGAATATACAGAATATAAAGGAGGGTATTGTTATTTCTAAGTGGTTTACTACAACAGAAGATACAGAAAAATAAAGAATACAAAGGAACTGGTTGGAAAGTTTATAGCTAAGACAACGAATTCTTCGCATATTTTATTTGTTTTTGGTAAAGAAAATAATAAAAGAAAAGATCAACAACTGGAATTACATAATTGAATACTCTTTGGTTATATGTATAATCCAACACATTTTGTTTCATTATGTTTGGATTAAAAGACTATCAAGAAAATAAAAAGAATTCTAACTTTAAGTGTTGTCATAGGAAAAACAAATAAAAGAATAAAGTAGTTAAAGCGCCAGTTCTGCTTGTGAATAAAGTTGTTGGCTAAAAGAGAAGAGAATAAAAGAAAGAGTGAGTGTTGAAATAGATATAGAATGCCAAGATAAATTGGCGAACATTTATAAAGATATTTGTTTTTGAATATAGAATAAAATAAAATAGAAAATTTGTATTTTGAAAATAGAATAATTTAGTTAATATCAGTTAATGATCAAATACAATGTGCAAATTCTATATTTACTTAGCAAAGAATTCACATATTATTTTGTGTTAGAATAACCATAGAATTCAAGTCCTAAGTGTTTCAATGAATAAATTACATCGATCGAAAAAACAACTTTACGCCCGGAATGCTTAGTATAAACCAGGCATCTTTTAAGTATTGATTTAACCCAATCAACGATGATTATTCTTAGCTGATCATAAACTCGTACTGACACTCTCGTTGCGCCTGCCCTTCTACAAAGTCTCCTGAGTCCACCATTAGTCAGTAGTGCCTTCTTTGGTTCTTTCCCTCGTTGAACTCTCTTTGGTATGTTTCCTTCGTTTCCTTGCATTTCAAAGTTTAATTTTTAAAATTTGAAAATGAAAATCCACAACTTCTAAGGAGTATTTAATAACTCCTTTCGAACCCTTTTATCGGAATGTGGTTAGATGTTTGAAACATAGCTTATTTTATAAAATATCAAAATTTCAAAATTTTCTTCAAAATGTCAAAATTGACTCTCAGACGTCAGACTAATGATATTTTATTGTGATTTCTCTTTACAACAAAATATAAATATATTAAGCAATTTCAACGTAATTTCGCAGATATCTGAGTCTTCACGTTTTGTTTTACATTAATCTTACAACACAACTTATTATTTACCGTATATTTGCGTATCTTTTAAAGCTCTTTGTATTCGGTTCTACATAATTTAGCCCAAATATATTTTTCACGTAAGTTTTTGGCTGTATCAATTTCAACGCCCTTATTCTCAGGTCCTTTCCGTTATCATGGTTATGCACGAAGTCCAATTTGATCACCAGCGTCTCCAAGTACTCCTCGGACTCAGACATACTAATGTCGACCCAGCCCTGCGGTTCGTTTAGTTCAACGAGCCGCACCTTTGATAGGTTCGAGACGCTGAAGCCAATGTGGATCTCGATGAGCGAAGGTGTGTAACTTTCGTCCTTCAGAGTGTCAAAGTAAATGCGTATCTTTGATACAAAGTGCTTACGACCTAAATTGAGGGTTAGTGAGTGTGGAGGACTGCCTGAGTCAGATTCCCAAAAATTGTCCAAATTGGGCGAGTAGATGTTCTTTGGCGGGTGTGCAGTTTTGTGGGAAGATGCTTTGATAGCAAAATCGGTTGATTCGAAGAAATACTCCATGTATGTGGTGTTTGAAGTTGAACCAAGAATTTCTTGAGATTTAAAAATCTCCACCAAAAAATTTTAAGAGAGGCTTCTTTTTACGTTGCTGTGCACCCAGTGTCTGTATTTTTGACACCTGTTTACTTAATTTGCATTTTCTATTTTATAAAACTAAATTTTACAAATTATTAGATGTCACCTCAAACAGCATACAAAGAGTCCGTACAACCACAGGACGTATTCAAAATTCGTGCCAACTCTCCAAGAAGCCAGCAAAGAGACTTGATAATCAAGCGTCTTCGTGTCAGACCCATGCTGACTTTGTCTGCATTAGGCACTTCCACCGATGTTCTCGTCCAAATTGTGAACGATTTAGTGAACACCAGGAAAGCACGTCTGATATCCCTCCACACCTCCATGGCACGTTCCATGAATTTGAACAGGCCTGCCGAACTTGCCCAAATCACCGCAAAAATAATCGTCAACATAGACCCAAAGCTGATGAAGTTGAGGAACTTCGACGTTATCTTTAGGAACACCTTCTTGCCAAACCTCCTCAAAAAGTACCCCAACTACGAGACCGAAGAGGCCCTTGACAAGGATAAGAAGATCAACATGCTCGTTCCTCTTTCTGACGTTCTTGATATTGAATTTCCAGATGATATAGACGAGAAGGATAGAGATACGGCTGCAGAGTGGCTTACTAACTTTGAAAAAGCTCAAAAGACACCACAACAGAAAACGAGAGGGACGTTCATTGATAAGACAAACAATAGGAAAGGTTATATGAACAAGTATGAGTTTTTGGCCTTTTTGAGTAGAGTGTTGAGAAAAGCTATTAATATTGATGGAGTTAATCTAAAGGAGTTATTGGAGAAGATATATGGATAAGTAAATTAATAGAATATCATTAATATAATTGGTTTGTTTGGTAATCTTTTTGTTTGTTGTATATTTTAGAAATAAATGATAAATGCACGGCGTTACTATTTAACGACTACCGGGTATACATGACTAGGGATTGGCATTTTATACGTATAAAAAGAACCCGTTTAACCGCATATTCTAAACTTTCAGAATAGGAAAATATCCCGATAAAAGTCGTAATATACTATCAAATATTAACAAATTTTTATATTAAAAATTATTTTTAACATAAACGAGACAGTATATATGTATGAAATAGTCCGGCTTCTTATTGTCGGGAACTGATACTTTTGAAAGGGCGTTTAAGTTTGAATTCGAATTTAAATAAGGTATGTTAATAATAATTCGAAAATTTAAAAAATATTACAAATGTCTCTAAAATCTATTTACGAGTACTACGTGCACAGTACACGGGTCCCCGTCATCTTGATATCAAGCGACAACTTAAGGTACCCTCGGACATCGAATCCGATCGATCCATCACATCCTTTCTCATTGTCGATTCGAAGACATAACCATGAGCTAACTTTCAGGGGAATAGTTCAAACTCCAAAGCACCGATACAACACAGATTACGATCCGGGCTTCACCCCTGATTACTCAGAGTACAATCTTTCCATCCATGGAGGAGCCATGATCACTAAAAGAAGGATTTACCACCTCCAGGATTTAGAAGCGCAAGACTTAGTAGCCTTCTTCAAGAGTTTTACAACATTAAGAACTGAGGCGAAATGGACAGACGAAGCCGCGAATGAAGTCCTCCATAGCATAACTTCTTTGAGTTACCTCTATCTCTATGACGGTTGTACAACAACAGATTCAAGACTGGAAGCTGTCCTGAAAGCGAAATACAACCACACGCGGACATCCCTTTGTTTCTCGGAACTTTCTAACATCCGACAAAACACCTTTATGACTATAAAGGATTATAGAGGGGCCTTGGAGACAACTGTGGCAAAGATAGCTTTCTGTAGAGATATGAACACCCAGGACAAGTTCAATTTATTAGAACAGAAGTTCTGTGAAGGATTAGGACAAGCCACCCTGTTCCGAATGAGAGAAAAACATCTCTACAAGATGGAAGAGATCTATCCCCATATCCATCAAATGGAAGAGGACATGATCCAACACGCCATACTGAAGGCACAGCAGAACATAGTAGACGAAGTAGTCGTCGAGAACTGGCGTACAAAGAGATCTAGAAACGCGGGAAAGACTTTCCCCCAAACTACTCATTCATCGGACAACCAAAGATTTCACAGTGAAAACAATAGGCATATGAAAGACCACAATCACGGGCCTTCCGCCTATAGCCCAAAACAGAAGAATGAGAGAAAATGGTGTGACTTACACCGAACTAACGGCCATTCAAACTCTGAATGCTTCCGCCAAAAAGGACAGACACTACACTCAAACACGGGGCATAACAAAACCCCAAATTCTTCCACACAACCTAAAGGTAGATATGATAAACACACGCCTTCAGTAAACAGCTTACAAACCCCCCCATGCGACGACTCTTTAGCCGCACTAAAGGAACCTCTTACTCCGACACGATCCCCTACATTAACCTTCGCCGCTAACGGAAGTACGGGAACGGTTCTAATAGATACAGGAGCAAATAACTCGTTTATTTCAGATGCCTTCATCAAACAAGGAGACTTCAAGACAAAGTCTATTCTTCCCCGGTCAGTAATGTTCGCAAATAAACATACAGAACACATTACTGCGGATATCGATTTAATCTTTACGATGGAAAACGACAAGAATCACCGGTATCAACATACTTTCATGATTCTTCCCACTTCGGCGTATGACTTAATACTGGGAATGGATTTCCTATCTATACACAGCTCTGTCATTGATGTTAACCAACAACTACTCAGCCTCAGTGGACAACATTATGAGCTTTCAAATTTGAGTCACACGTTTGAATCACAGGACGAGCTTCTATCAGGAAAGGTAAAGTGTTCTCAACTTACTACATGGCATATTTTAGAGGAAATCACTTTTTTTAATATATAATAAGTAAACATGTATATTTACTTGACATGTAGATCTCAAGCTCATAAACAGCAAGCTGGTCTCGGTTTTCAATTTATTTTGGTCGGGTTCCATAAATTTCTGAGAAGCGACGGTTATTTAAAGCTGAAAATAAGGCGAAAATCAAAATTAAGATTATTTTTGAAAATTTTCAAAAAGTGGATAGAAGGTCAGCATTAAGAACAGCTAAAAATCAACATATGTCATTTTGAGCTGATTTAGACCCTTTCGTTTGCAAAAGTGATTTCCTCTAAAATATGTAATTTCAACTTACTACAGAACCAGAATCCTCCGAAACTAAGATAGCCGCTCTTGTGAAAGAAATGAAACTCCAAAATCCCATTCTAGGTACCATATCGGGTTTCAAACATACAATAAAAGTTAAAGATGAAGTCCCTATCACTATGAAACCTTACCACATCCCTATAGCGAAGATTGAGGAATCAGAAAAAACAATAAGGAAAATGATAGACGATAATGTAATCGTAGAATCTACTAGTCCTTATGCCCATGCCTGCATACCAATCTTTAAGGCAAACGGTTCCATCAGACTAGTCATCGATTTCCGAGCGTTAAACCGTCATACTCACACCGAACAGTTCCCACTTCCGCGAATTACCGATATCCTTGCCCAATTGAATGGAGCTACGATCTTTAGCCAGTTTGACATGAACAGTGGCTATTATCAGATTAAATTAACTGAAGAATCTACAGAGCGAACGGCGTTTATCTTCAATGGAAAGAAATACGAATTCCTTAGAATGCCCTTCGGCCTAAAGAATGCGCCGTACTCTTTTCAACAAGCTCTTTCACACATATTCAGAAATCTAAGCTTTGTGAAGATTTACTTGGACGATATCTTAGCACATAGTACTTCCGTCCACGAACACTACGAACACTTAAAAGAATTTTTTAGTGTACTACGGGAAGCCCAGATTTCACTTAACTTCGAAAAATCCCATATTGGAAAAGAAGAAGTCCTGTACCTAGGACATTATATTAATCACTCGGGAGCGCGAATGAATGTAGAGAAAATTGATGAACTCCTTTCATTCTCCCCCACAAATAGAAAACAACTTATGAAATTGAATGGTTTCATTAACTACTTCCGACCGTCCATCAAGAGTGCAGCTACAAAAATGGACTTTATAACCAGTAAGCTTACTCCAAAGATACCCTTCAAATGGACACCCGCGGATGAACAAAGTCGAATACAGCTCTTAAACGAGATAAAAGACGGCATAGAACTTAGCCATCCCGACTTTTCGAAACCTTTCGAACTTAACACTGATGCCAGTGATATCGGCATCGGTGGTATTCTTAAACAACAAGATAAAGTTGTGGGATTATATTCACACAAACTCACTACTTCAGAAAGAAACTACACAGTCACAGAACGCGAGATGTTCGCCATCTACAAAAGTATGGAATTTTACCGTACTCTTATTCTCTTTTCGCATGTCACCATCTTCACAGATAATAAAAATTTGATAACAGATGCGTCCTTAACAAAAAGAAGGGAGCGTTGGAAACTCCTCTTAGCGGAATTTTCTTATGACATCAGATTCGTTGAAGGAATCAACAATCAAGTCGCTGACGGACTTTCCAGAATAATGACCATCCATGATTCTACAAGGACATCCCCTTTCTCCTTACAATATCTGAAAGATTTACAAGAAGATCCCTCCTTTCAAGAAAACACCCCAAGATTTATAAAGAAATACTGTGGTTCTTCCTTCCTTTGGACTAATTAAGAAGGAATGATAATAATACCAAACAACCAGACCAACCTCTTTATACTAAACAGTCACGAGGCACTTAACCACCCGGGAATAAGATCCCTCTATATGAACTTACGTCGGTTTTATTCTATCAATAAATTAAAAGAAACGATTAAGATAGTAATAACTGCATGCTCTCTTTGTCAACAGAACAAAAACCTGCATCACTCCTTATGTGGATTAACAAAAGGAAATTTATACTGTCCTACACCTAACACCAGAGTGTCTAGTGACATAGTGGGCCCCTTCGATGCCACCGAATTTGGAGG
>JASNJN010000200.1:0-12687 GCA_030180075.1 Mikrocytos mackini | reverse complement strand
ACCCCTTTTCAAATTTAAGTGCATACTGGAAATATAACCTAGAAAAATGTGTATTCTATTCCCAACACTTTCCTGTAAATATCCTCATGACAGGTTAGGTTGTAATATTCTCCATTACTCAGCTTAATGAGTTCCTTTTCTCTGCTTATTATTCTTATTACTACGGCTATTTGAAAGGGAACATGGTTGCTGAAAAGTATTTCAACATTGGGAATATAGTTGACGAAGACGGTTGATTCAGCAGTGGAGATATTGGGCAGATTATCTTTCCTATTACAAATAAAAATAATGAGAATGATAATAATAAGGATAATGATAGTGACGAAATTAATTTAGATGAAAAGGAAGTTTTGAAAAACATTGCTAAAGAACAAATAGCCGGAGTAATAAGAATAATAAGCAGAGAAAAGGAACTCATTAAGCTGAGTAATGGAGAATATTACAACCTAACCTGTCATGAGGATATTTACAGGAAAGTGTTGGGAATAGAAAACTTCCTTTTCATCTAAATTAATTTCGTCACTATCATTATCCTTATTATTATCATTCTCATTATTGTTATTTGTAATAGGAAGGATAATCTGCCCAATATCTCCACTGCTGAACCAACCGTCTTCGTCAACTATATTCCCAATGTTGAAATACTTTTCAGCAACCATGTTCCCTTTCAAATAGACCTGTCCCTTTATCTTCCTCATTCCATCCCCTTCCTCTACCGTGCCCTTATTAATTCTAACTTTCATATTGCCGGGTGGTATTCCAACAAAACACTTCCTTTTCTCACTCAACAATGGATCACTTAACAAACCTACCGCAGATGTTTCAGTGAGTGCGTATCCTTCGAGTACAGGAGTCTTGCATACATTTTCAATCCACTCCTTCAAACTGTCTTCCAAAGCAGCTCCACCTGAAATAATACAAACCAAGTTACCTCCCAGTTTCTTATGAATAGCATTAAACAATATTTTATCCCCAAGCCAGGTTCCAACAGTCCAATGGTTGTGCTTAGCTTTTTGTGAGTAGTTGTAAAATTTAGATATTAGCTTTCCCTTGCTTTTTATTGCACTTTCAATAGAGTTCTTTAGTCTCTGTGCTACCAACGGAACAACGCACATAACCGATGGTTTATAAACCACTATATCTCCACCGGGTTTCCCTGATTCACAAACAGTGACACTACAACTCAATGTCTTGGGGTTTCCGAATGCAAGCAATCCTTTTTGCATCATAACAACATATGCAACAACGTGTTCGAAAATATGTGCGGCGGGAAGAAAACTTAAGTATCTTTGGTCGTGATTGGTTAATAAGTCTAATGTTTCGCTGTAATAAGTGTCTATGGCAGACACTATATTTTTGTTCGTAATTAAAACGCCCTTTGCTTTATTTTTAGTTGTTCCTGAAGTATATATAACCAAAGCGATGTCACTTTCTTCCTTTTTATTTAATGGAGCTTCTGGGAATTTAAACTCGGAGGTTTTATCTTCTATTAAATTTGTCTCTATAATTTGAATCGAAGCATTGACTGCCCTTTTGATGCTTTCAACTAGGCCTTCCCACTCTTTTCTTTTTCTAACTGCCATGTTTGTCTGGTCCAATATCAACATCTGTATTTTGTCAATAAAACCTTTATTCTCCTCTACTTTTGCCAATCTAATGAACTTGGGAATGGTGTCCTGGTCTAATATTATTACTTCTGGTTTGTTCTCTATTAGTGCGTGGGAAATGGCTATGTCTAAAAGTGTAGAGTGGATTGCCATGGGAGTAGCTCCTATTATGTTTGTTGCTAATAGAGAACTATGGAATGACATCCCCGAGTTCAACAACAAGCAGACTTTGGAGCCTTCTTGGAGATTTATTTTTGTGAGATGATTGTAGATGTGTCCAATTTTGTTGAGGTACTGTTGTTTGGTCAGATTAATGAAATTGTCAGCCTTTATGTAGCGGGTAGTGTTGGTCTCTTCACAGAAATAAAAATCGATGAGTTGTCTGTATGCAAATGATTCAGTTTCTAGATTGTCGCCTTCGTCTTTGAATATACGTTGGATTACGCGAAATATTGTTGTTTCTTTGATAAGTGATTGTTTATAAACATTCTTTCGTTCAATCTCTATACACTCGTCGCTTTCACGTGTCTGTATGAGATTTAGATAACAAAGTCCTTTCCTATTACAAACTATTGACATAAATTTTTAAAAATTTAAATTTCAAATTTAACAGTTGCACACATGTAGAAGTATCTTACGTATGACGTCCATATATAGCTACTAACGATGAAACATGGTTCTAAAAGTCTCATAAAATAAAAGTCGACCATTTTGTTTTGAAATTAAAATTCCTAAAATACAAATTACACGACTTTCATCGACCTATAGGTGAATTTATTAAACGTACTTGTAATACAACACAAATTGAAGCTCCAATATTCTATTCAACTAGTATGGTTAACTACAACACAACATTTCAAAATGCCATCATTCAATAAAGATTTGAGAGATAAGAAGATTACATACAACAAATGCAAAAGGAGTGGCAAAGGAATATACAAAGCCTTGGGTGTCGTTGTATTCATTTTGATTGCAGTTGGCTTGTTTCTTTTGGGTTATTTAAACACAAACGGGGGTATAACCATATCAGAGCAGCTTATATCTACAAAAGAAACCATTACAGTTAACAACAGCTCGAGTACTGAAGGAACTATAGGCAATGACACTTCGAACGTTTATTTTGCCCTTTTTATAAGAATCATTAAGGAAATCTTCATTAAACTTTACATAAATTTAGACCTAGTTTTCGCAGCCGACTTGAATGAGCTAGCTGTTATGACACATATAGACTCTATGGACAGAATTAAACAAATAAAGGGTATATATGACTGTTTTATTGATGATATGAAACACAATGAAGATATAGCCCACATAAGTAGCAAAGTACTGACAAAAAGATTAATGTACTTGTTCCAAATATTGTATGTTTCCTACGGCGCATACGAAATGGACGGACTGGAGTGCGTTTATGTCTCAGAAAAGCCAGACACACACAATTATAGCGAAGGGAATTATACTACATGCAGATTTATATACCAACAATATCATCTCAATATCGTTGTTGAAACAATTCTAACTCTCGTTAAGCAGTCAGCCGTAGTTATTACCAAATTAGTAGAAGAAAGTGTGGACAATAATCCCATTTTAAATGTTGCGAGGTTGTTAGCACAAGAGCTATACAAAACAAAGGAAAACTTGTTACAGATATATGATGGGGATATTGAATTGATATACAATGGCAATAATTTACGGATAGGATACCTCATGTTTTCGTTTGAAGAATATAAGCAGTTTTTAATTTTGAATTTCTATACGATATATTTACATATATTTGAGATTAATCAGGAATATAATGTTATTGGGCTTAGTAAACACTTTTTAAATGTTTCTTCGGAAGAAACTATTCTTAACTACAATAATGAAGCATGTTCTGGAGTATTTAAAAGTTTTAAAACAAAGGGAAGAGCCATTGGTGAGAATTTTTATCAAAGTTTTGGAGAACTAAATAGAAAATGCAAGGAGTTGGTTTATAAAATAATAACGAATAAATAAGAGGTATAATTTTAAACCAATTGTGATCGGTCATGTAACGTATCCATTAACACTAGTATGAGTAATAGGTAGTTGTACAGTTGTATGGTTTAGCAGGGATTCGAGGTTAGTTGATAATGAGGGAAGGTTTTTAATAAAATATGTGGCCATTTCCCAAATAAACCCATAAATTTATTTTTCTAGATTTAATAACACACTAGTTTTTTGTTGTATCTATTTCAATATTCTATTTAATTTTCAAATAAAGTTATATCCATTATAAACATAAACAGTAAATTGTTTAATTCACTTCAGCATATGACTATTTATTTATAACAACCTTTTAATCTTCCTTTTGTTCTAATTTAAACGCTTCAAATGATATCCCGTCTCCATGAAAGAATTTGCTTTGGAATTCTATCCATTGTAGTCTCAAAGCGTGCAGAAAACATTCAAAAACTCCTAGTCCAAACAATGCAGTGCATGTAGCCATTCCAAACAATTGAGAAGTAACTATAAATAGAATTGGATTATCTCCTAGTCTGTCGTTGATAAATTTATGCTGTACTATTCTCGTTAACTCAGTGTGCGAAAGTCCTATTGCCCAAAGTCTTAAGTAACTCGTTAAATGAGAAATCATACTTATACAAATTTCTAATGTATGAATGCTTTGTGTTCCCAAAATACTAAAGAACGTGTCTGCTTCTTCACCTTGCTCTCCATCATCAAATGTAATATCGCTAGTCCTTTTAATAGTGGACAAAGTTTCAGTTTCAAATAAAGATCTTTCTGAGTATGTAACTTTGCTATTTTCTTTCTTTTTCAAACTGTTTTGTATTAAACTTCTCAGTAAATTTCTTTTCTTATCAAAAAGTAAAAAGTAAAAGGGTTTCCCAAACAGTAGAAGAAGTACTGAAAAAATGCAAGAAAAGAAAACCGTTTTCTGAATTATGTTCTGTATAAACAAGCTGCTGAATAATAGTGTATCCTTATCTGATTTAAACATGACCATGTCTATAAATATCTTTATCACAGACACATTTGTCTTTTGATCATGGAACATTTTGTAGTAAATCAGAAATACCATATACCCAAATGAAAATAGAAAAGTAGTAAGTTGAGGAATAGATTGTAGAAATAGTGTTTTGAAATCTTTAAAGTAGTACTGGTTACAACAATCCAGTAGCATTCCCAGTGTCATGTGAAAGAACCCTATTATAATACTCAATTTCATTTTGATGCTATTGTTGAACGTGCTCTCATCTACAGTATCTTCCCATTTGTAGTCCATTCCAAGTGGGTAGACTGTGCCGGGGATTCTGTTCCCTGAAGTGCTAAATGAACTTGTGAATATACCCAGCCGCATACACGAAAAATCATTATAAAGAAACCCGGTGAATATAGAACACATACCCATTATCAATAAGAAGTATCTGGCTGAATAAGCGTACCCAACTAAACCGTCGTCTTTTTCGTAATCTTTAAGCCTGTTCTCTAAACAACACAAAATCAAAGCAACAAAGAATAGTACTGTTCCATGGAATAAATCTGCAAACATAAAGCCAGCTAAGAATGGGAAGATGAATAAAGAAAAGGCTGCCGGGTTAAGTTCTCCTATTCTAGGTACTCCATATGCAGAAATGATACTTTGAAAAACCTTTGTGAATTTGTTCGTAGGTAAGTGAGAAGGCACAGGCCCGTTAGAAGGTAGTTCGTTTATAACCCAAATGTGTTTTTCACACTCTTCCATCGTTAAGTGATTAAGTACTTTGGAAACGAGTTCTTTTTGTAATGAAGGAACCCAGCCTTCAATTACAAGTGTTTCATTGCTGGGACCGGGTGCAAATTTGTTAAGTTCTAAATACACCTGTTTTTCTTGGCTTAGTTTCTTTTTCCAACTTGACAATTCTGGCACACATGCATTGATAACCTTCTCAAGTTCTTTCAACGTTTTAATTTTAATGTGAGAAAGTTCTGCTACTCTTTGCTTTACCTTCTTGACCGTCTTTGTCATGTTCTTATTCAATCCGCTCACATCATGGAGCTGTACGTTATGAAGTTCGAATAGTCTGTATATTTTATTTCTAAGCGAATGTCCTACAACAAAGAACAGGAAGATTATCTTAGAAGTCCCATGCACTTCGGTTGTTAAATAAACGTTCCCTTTAGCAAACTGTTGTACCTGTAAAGAAATTCCAGCGAACTTTGCCTGGTCGCACACTCCCGAAATATAGTAGAAGCCCAAGTCTCTTGAAACAAGCTCGACTAAATTTCCATTTTCTTCTTTCTTTTCAACTTCTTTACTACTTTGTCTTTTTAAACTGTCAAATGGATTGTCAGGCTGCAAATTAATTGTTTTACCATTTGATTTGGAGCCTTTCATAGTGTCTGTTATTGTAGTGGTAGCCTGCTCGAAGTCGGAAGACAAATGGTTTAAGTTCTGTAGAATGGCGAGATAGTCATCCCACTTCTCGTGCTCAGCCGTGAGCTTGGTTAGTGCGGTTTTGTGAGAGAGGACTGTTGTGTGATATTCTCTGATCTCCTTTTCCATGTGATCAAATGCACTCTTTGTAAACTCAACGTTTGAACTGAGAGTATGGATTCCCGTCTTTATGTTGTATATCTTTGAATGGAAGTTAAAATCGTCTGTTACTTCTAGTATCTTGTTAACCATTGATTGAAGCTCTTCTAGCTTGCTAATTACATGGGAGTACTTTTTCTTGAAGGGAACAACCTCTTTCTGCAAGTCTACAAAAGACATGATCTCTAATTTTCCTAAATTGTATACGAATGACTTTGCCGTGCTCTCGGGAATAAGGCACTGCAAGTATGATATCTTCTCTGCTCTTAGGACAACCATAATGTATTTCCAACTTTTGAAAAATAAAATTTGATTTTAGATCTTTAAATTCCAAAACATATAACTTCTACGTGCTTACTTTATTTCATTTATATTTCACATATGACACACAACAATCGAAGAGAAACAATGAAAGTCGATGGGAGATACAAACTTGTCTCAGAAATGCTTACATCGGAAGAAGTATACAAAAAATCAATGCTAACCTTTCACGATAAGTTTTTAGAGCCTTTAAATCTTTTCTTATCTACTTGTAGTGTGGTAGCCGACGAAGAAGGGGTTGTAGAGTTGTTTGGCAAGATTCAGAAAGACCTTTTCATGATAATAAACATCTCCGAGAACTTCCAAGTTGATCTCCGGGACCTATTTGCGGGCTGGCAATCCATTGGAGCAGAGGATCGGTGCATCGGCGATTTTTTGGAGAAATTTTTCCATTTCTTCAAGTGCTATTCATCCTACCTCACTGATTTCAATTCTGTTCTATACAAATACAAGAAGTTCCAGTCATGTAAAAAATACAAAAAGATTCAAAAGACCATAAATACAATTGCCGAAGACCCAGAAATTGACTGTATTGATTTTGAGAGCTTTCTAATACAGCCTGTACAAAGACTCCCAAGATTAAAAATGCTGCTAGATGCTATTATAAAGGATACACCCGAGTCACATAAAGACTACAAACCACAAATACACGCGGCTCGATTATTAGAGTCTACAATTCAACACATACAAATGATAGATAAATTGAAAGAAAACTTCATTATCTGTGAAAATATATCCGAAAGACTCCGAATAAATATTACACAAAATAACAGATTCTATTTTGGTGAAATAAAGACAATGATTATAAAGCCGGATGCAAAAAAGTTAAAGACGTTGAACAATAAATTTTACAATAAAGAGCTAAGTTGTTTTATGTTCAATGATTTTTTTATTTTTGCAGTTAAACTTAAACCATTCTGTAAAATAAGATTGTCAGACAGTTACTTCTTGCGCCTAAAAGGAAACAAATGGACGTATGATGAAGATTCGCCCGTAGATAAGGTAGAAACACAGGTTCAGATGGTCACTACTAAAACTACGCTTATTATTAGGTTCCCGAATTATTTGTATCTTAAGGACTTTTTATACGTAGCCAATATGGCCAGGAAATACATTCTTGATGAAAAGGAAATGGAAGAAGTTGCAAAATGGGCTATTTCAATACAAGGAAAAGTTTTGAGCATTAGGAAAATGAATATCGAAACATTTGATGAAGAGTTGTCAAATTTAGAAAAGAGCAAAGTAAGTACAATTCAATTTGAATGAAACGAAAATGTTTATCGTTTTATAATTATTTAGAATAATTTGTAAAATAGAATTAATGTAGAAACAACTACATTCTCATTATTTTAAATACAACTTGGAGTAAATAATGATTATTCAATCACAATTAGATACATTTTGTTTAAACTATTTAGTTCCCTCAATAATAACTTATTTTATATAAATGTTATAAAACATCCATTTATACTTACTTATTGGCATTAAAATCTTCATTATATACTTTCATAACTTCTTGTAGTGTAATGTGTACTAACCTGTGATAAAAATAATATTCACTATCCATTTTCTTTTGCAAACAATCAAAAATAAAAATACATCTATCTTCAAAACACATCTTCACAAAATTTCTTTCTTTGCACATTTCAAATATCTTATCAACAATAATTTTCCTCTTTATTTCATCCACGTCATTATTTACTTTTTTAGTTTTATTTTCATTTTCTTCTAAATCCATTAATTTTATTAAACCCAAATTGTAAGGATTACTTACAAACCATTTGTCAAAAATAACTTTCTTTTTGAGTCCGTTTAGTAATTCATTTTTCATTCCCTCATACTTTCCTGTTTTTATTTTCGCCAAATAATCATCAAAGTGTTTTAATGTATAAACAGACTCATGATCATGAAATTGTGGCCCATGTAATTCTTCATCTTCAGTTTTTATAGCTTTTAAAAACAGTATTCTTAGTAGTCCATTTATATTCTCTGTCAGATTCTTCATTTGAAAGTGGTCAATAAAACTTAATAACAAACAGAACGTAGAAAAGTCAGAATCGCTAAATTTAACCTTTGAAGCTTCCAAAGCACCAGCAATAGAATAGTAATAAATTCCCATTGTATTTTCTGTACTTATCAATAACACATCGTTCTTTATATCATCAAAAATTCCTTCATTTGTTTCATCAGTGTTTATTAATGTGTAAGCAAGCATTACAACGGAAAAGAATGTCTCTACGTAACTTCCTGAAAAATTATTGAAATCACTCCCGTCTAAATATATATTCGAGTACTCATTATAAATATGCAACAAATCATGTTTTAATTGAGTTAAGTTTTTATTTCTATTAACAATCCCAGTAACTAGTATCTTCGCTGCATAGTGTTGTAAGTCATTTACGTCTAACAAAGTTGGATTGCTAGAAGAAAGGAATTTCTTTACGTCATTCAGATTGTTAAGTTTGGAGTGCATTATTAAGTAGTAACACAGAGAGCTAAAATAAACAACTTTTGGGTCTTCCTCTTGAAACCTCAAATTGTTGTTTTTGTAAAAAGACTTCGATATGTTTTTATTTTCGCTGCCAAAGAACAAACAACCAGTTATTAAGCTGTTGGCTATGTTTATGTCTCTGTTGTTGAATTGTCTATAGTTGGAAACATATTTGAGAACAGACCTTGTATGTGTCAACTTTTCGACCGAATTATATTGCCCGAACGAAACAGCAGCGATAAAGATAGTAATAAAGTAGCTTATCAAAGGGTCTGTTTCGGAGCAGCTGTTCTCTTTATTGTTTACAACCTTTTGTATAAAGTATGTCTTAACTTGGGCAATGTACTTTTTATCTATTTTCTTGAAGTTCATTAGACCAAGAGATACAAGCGCAATACAGTTGTTTCCTATTTCTATTTCATGATTTTGTTCAGACCTAAATTGTGCTATTTCAGAAACTATAAAGTTTTCCGCTGTAGTTTTGCATGCTTGCGAAAAGTTACCACTTGTATTAGTGAATGAAAGTGCAAACCCCAACAAAGTGGCGTTCTGTAGTAATGCATTGCTTCTCCAAAACTCGGAAAGGTCTCTGTCGAGTTGGAAGTCCGTTACCTTGTTCGTTAATGCTTTGGCGAGTATGTCAGAAGCATTGAAATCTTTCTTTTTTGATTTATCGGTTACATTCAAGTAAAATGATAGCTCGTTTAAAAACTTTGTTACGTCAAGCATAGCCTTTACGTTCAGATTTGTTGAGATATCCAAAATTTCATCCTCTTGGAAGTTTAGCTCAATGTTCTCGGGAACAATAAGGCCTTCTAAACAAAGACGTTTGAAATGGTCTGGTTTGTTTTTAGTATCCTTGTTTTGATCCATATTGCTTACAACCAAGGCCAACTTTCCGTACACAATGAAGCACCTTTTGAGTAAATACTGGATGAGTAACCCCTTCACCTTTTTACTTGCTTCGTGTTTACCCATAGTTTGGTTTAAATTTCCTTTAGATTTAAACACTACTGGAAATTGTACAGAATACGTTCTCAAGACTTTCTTGTTTAAAGTGCTAATGTGTGAAATGTCGCTATCACAAATATATTTCTGGTCTGAGTCAAGTGTATTGTTGTTTCCTTCTTTGCGTAATGTTAGGAGATTACTATTTTCTTTGTTGTGACCATTAAACTCGTTATTTATATTTATCTTTAACGGTTGATTGATTATTAAATTTTGTATGGAGTCTACACTGTATAGATTGCAAATAGCGTCCATGTGAGGGTTTGTTCGTATTGAATAAGGAGAACTCGTGAGTACTGTTCCATAAATTTCTAAGAACACAGAAGGGTGTATAATATTGGGGTCTATAGTGCTTAAATCTTTCTTATATCCAAATAAATATAGTTGGACGTCTTTCTTTGAGATGTGTAATTGTTTATTCGATTTAACGTTTAGCAAATGACGTTGAATAAAAAATTCTTTGAATTGTTGTAATCTTTCTATTTCTACCACAGAAAAGAAATTTTTCATTGTTAATGGGGATATGTTATTAATGTTATAGTTTGTATACACACTGTTAATCAGTTCTATAACGTATTTATTATCCACGCTTTTTGTAATAGAGGGAACTACTTTGTTTAAAATCAATAACATATAACAATACTGGTAGAACATTTCTTGCTTTTCAATGTTTAATGTTAGAGTATTTCTCTGAATGAATTTTATTTTTTGTTTTGGTTCAGAAATGTTGTACTTAATTCTTTTAATTAATTCTTCTTTGTTGTTAATATTAATAAGTTCATAATAATCATTGTGGCCGTAAATACTTTTGTATATCATTAATACTTCGTCTAGAAGTGATTCATTATTAAAATTAAGTTTTACTTTTAGTGTCTTAAGATGTCCTGTTTCAGTTTCTAAAAGAACAACGAACATTCCTTCGGTAACTGAGAAATCAATTGATCTTTTTATAATAAAGTTGTCTTTATTAGTTTCTATGTTTTGTTGTTTTAAAAGAAGTGTATCGAAATAAATATTTAATGTTAAGAATCTATTTTCAGCGCTTTTCATTTCATTCATTATACAGAATAGTTCGGTTAGAATAATAGTAACGTCATTATACTTGCATTTGTTTTGCTTTAGTGGAAATATACCAAAACATTGCGTCACTTTGGTTTTCTGGAGGAATATATAGGTTTTATTTTCACTAGTTTTCATGGATTCGAATTTATATTCAAGTAAATGATTAAGTTCTTTAACATAAACGAAGTATTTGAACTCGTCAAAGCTGTCTATTATGAGTTTGTTACTTTTAATATTATTGCTTTTAGTTTGGGAAGAGTTGCAAATTAAGAAATCAAAATTAGAAACATCCCGTTCTTTGAAAACAAAACATACACCCATTGTTAGCATCCCATTATAACTTATTTCTAAATCCCCAATGCTTGTTTCTGGTAAATCTTTTGGTTTTATTATATCCGTATATGATAAATTAAATGAATCTTTTAGAGTAGAATTATTGTGCTTTTTATATGTTCCTGAAAATGAATTGTTAGCTGAAGATATCTTACCAATTGCAATATTTATTAAAATATTACATTTATTTTCTTCTGAGATTCCTTTAAACATTACATTAAAAGAATCACGCGGTGTAGTACTGTAAAGTTCGTTAAAAGTAGGTTTTTCTGACTTAGAATTAAAAGTTATTCCAGTATCTTGTGAAATTTCTTTCATTATTCTCTTTGTGTCGAAATATATAGGCTCGGGAACATCGTGGCAGTTGTCTAGTTTAAATATATATTGTATATCTATTTCTGGAACGAGAACAATTCCTCTGGAAACTTGAATGATGTTTTTTATTTTACAAGGCAAGGAAACTATAAATTTTGTACTTTCTTTGGAGATATGCCTGATGGCACGGTTGTTTAATAAGCCTATTGATCCATTTGTTGTGTAAGCTTTCTTGGAATTGCTACTCTGTGGTGTGAAAAGAAAGCTCTGAGAATTCGAAATTTCCACTATTTGTTTTGAATTGTACAAATAAACACCATCATTGTCTAGCTGTGTGAGATGAGAATTCTCGTTAACAAATTCGTCATCTATGGATGACAGGGATGTCTCTATTGAAATTTTCATTAAAAAATTAAAATTTCAAAAATAAAATTAAACTGAAATTTTTATGTCTGTTCTTAACACTTTCTGTACGGAGGGCCTCTATAGAGGCCATGAAAAAAAGACGTTCTGTACGAAGGGCCTCTATAGAGGCCATGGAGTTACTTTTTTTGACAAAACATTTTTATTGGTCATTTAGCCTTATTTATTGTTTTAAACACGTCTGTGGTGTTTTTCGTGTGTTTGTGGTGCGGGATATCGAATTTTGCAAATGATTTTTTTTTCGAAGGGGGGACCCTTGCGGCCCCCTTCGAAAAAAAAATAGAAATTTAACATTTTCACCCATTTTTTAAAAAACAGACTCCGTTGGGGATGGCAATACGATATCCTCCTTCATATCATCATAAAAACACGCAAACCCCCATTTAAAGATTCTATAAATATGTAGTTTTTTCAAAAAAAGTTTTGTGAAAATCAGAAAAACAAGGCCATGAGAATAATCGCCATAGAACGAACCAATAATTAATTATCTATTGCAATTATGCACCAAAGTGTCATTTTATAAATTATAAAGAAATTAACGACATGTATGATGGTTTTTTGCTAAATTTTTTGCA
>JASNJN010000197.1:0-16269 GCA_030180075.1 Mikrocytos mackini | reverse complement strand
CTATTCGCAACTATTTTTTTGAAAATAAAAATAACATAAAAAGATTTTATTCACAAAAAATTTCTTCRATWTCGTACGAATARTTTTGCAATATCGTACGAAYAGTTTTGCAATATCGTACGAATAGTTTTGCAATATCGTACGAACAGTTTTGCAATATCGTACGAACAGTTTTGCAATATCGTACGAATAGTTTTGCAATATCGTACGAAAGTTTTGCAATATCGTACGAATAGTTTTGCAAACGTCTATATGTTGGCAAATTAAAGGTGACTGTAAGTCATACTTCAATTTATAAGTCAAATCACAGACCAGTGCCTTGTTTGTAGTTTTACAGAGGTTTCATGTTTTTGTGAATATATTTTTATTGATTTTAAAATACGAAATATTTTATTAAAACTACACGTCATCCTAACCAGGTTAATTTGACTAATACATTAAATTCGTTTATTGATTGAATATAGAATAATTCAAGAAAAGACTGATATTTTGGTTTTACTTTTGTTGTTGCATAACTTTTAAAGAGTTGATAGCTTCAATGTTGACATTTGGCTATTTTTGTATCATATCTTGCAAAATAGTAGTGATAGACTCTCTGTTTTTTGGTGATACTAAAGAGGGCGTGTGATCATATAAAATATGTTTTTAACTAGTATCAATGTATATGAATAAATATTAATGCTCTAAATTGTCTTACTCTTACTCAGAAAGCCCCATCTTATTAAACAACGACATATGCATGATTCACATAATTCGTCATGTCCCAGGAACAGGAAATTAGGTGGCATTTTGACACCAGGTCCGTCTTTATGAACTGTTTGACGTTCACGGACATACAAAAAAGTTTATTTTTTGTTTTTTTCTCGATAAACTTTTTTATTTAAAGATCTACCTTGGAAAGTTTTTCCCATTTTAAACAAGGCTAGGCTGGTCTCAAAGAATTCCCGAAGCTACAACCAGAGTTATTTCGCCCATTAAAGACATCAACCTCTTCCAACAACTTTTCGTCGAGTTCATTGTCTCTCAAATTAAAGAAGAATTGAAACGACATATTCGATAATTGCATTTCCTGTACACATTAATATTAACAAACTTCTGAGCATTATGGTTGACATATTCAGGCTTATAATCGTTCTGTTCGAACCACCCTTCTTCTTCCAAAGTTTTAAAAGTTTGGTGGGAGTCCAATACAACAACTGAGTCCTTTTCGACGTGCATAAGCAACATAGAACTCAGTTTCACTTTTCATCACCTCTACGCGCTTTTTATACAAATTGATTCGGCCCTCAATCTACTAGACCAAGGGCAATCAACTTAGGATTTAACATAAACTTGATAATATCACCACAGACAATTCGTCCTGGCTCCAACACGAATTCTGGGCTTAATCTCCTCAAATAGTGAAAAACTCCAGAGATAAGAGGATAAATGAGATTGCTTGCCGAAGTTGGAGAAGTATTAGACAGTGCTCCGATACTTTTATACGATACCTTTAACCTAAAAGGTCAAAAGCATGTAAAAAGATTGTAAGAGACACAGCACGGCTTTTAAAATTTGAATTAATTAAGATGTTAGCCCGCTTTTACTGCTATTTCAGCGGTAAAAAGGTGATCAAAAGTTTGCTGCATCCTCCTTGAACTCCATGGGATTGTCACAACAGGACAAGATGCTGTGACAGAATTCTTTTTCTTTGAGCCGATCCCACATCTTTAGGAGGAACTTCCAAGTGCTTCTATACCTTGAATGGTAGTTGGAATCATCATATTTTTAGTGAATTTAAAATTTAAAAATGTATTATGAGGAATTGCCGTGAAGTTTGATTACATTTTTGTGTTTATAAGGTCAAATAGATCTACAAAAAGTTTGTAAATACAGTAAATTGCGAAGGTTTGGCCATTTTCAAGATTTAATAACTCATTCTTAGCCGATTTTTACGTTGATTGGTCCAATTTAATTAAGAATATTTTACTGTTTAAATGCTTCTTGTGCTCTTACAATGATACAGGGGCGTGAAAATATTCAATTTACCCTAAATTAATCGATTATACATTGCTTTATTAAGTTCGTTAAATGAGCAACATTCTAGTGCTAGCCAAATTACGACATAATTTGGAAATACCCGTAAATTGTGTTTATCCCATTTTTTTAACCGAACTCTGCTGCTAAAACGTTTCCCAGTGGTTTACTTGTATTTAAAATTCACCATTCGTTTTAGATGAAAATACACATTTTCTCGAATGGACAATAACACCAAGGGACCCCCTTTTGCGAACAACATATTGAGATTTTTGTTACCAATATACATAAAGAGAATTTTGCTGTCTTAGTTACTCTAAACATAACCAGAACAAGGAATTTTGGGGAAAACGCCGGCCAAACCTTCAGAGTTTACTGTTGTTGCTCTTGTTCTGTAGTCCTCTCTTCTAAAGCTAAGTACCATTCCCTCTGGTACCACTTTGAACAGTTCCAGTCCTATGTCTATCATTTCTTCCCACTCTAACTTCCCATTTATCATCATTGAAAATAGGTTCAACTCCTTTAGTATTTTAGAAGTGCTTGTTTTTCCTTTCACTCTCTTTCTCATCTTGTTGATTACTCCCATCAACCTATAAAGACTGTGTCCAGTGAAAGTGGTGTATCTTCTATTCTCTTTGTTCACCGTGTGATGCCTGAATTCTAAAGGCTCAAGTTCGGTACTATTCCTGACTCTGTTTATCTGGGAATTTTCGTCGGAGACTATAGTGGACTTGGCACTTATGTGGTTAAGTAGAAAGCCAACAGTGAAAGTCTCGTCTAAGTACGGGTAGTGCTTCACTACTAGAGTCCTTCTTGCGTCATCCCACATGCAAAGTAGCCATTTCGGATCCTCTTCTCCTATTTTGACTACATCACACTGGACTTCCACATTCTCCCCTCCCAGTACAAGATCAGCCTTCTTGTCTTCATACAGGTCACTCAGTTCCTTGATGAGTGGTTCAAGTATGGTACTTATAGAAGCAACTCCCAGACGGAAATACATCGCCAATGTCTTGTAGTCAGCCCCTGCCCGGTATAATGTGAAGATGTTCAACGCTGCGTCGGGCCCACATGCTTTGGTGGAGAGCAAGGAATTGTAGAGGATATTTCTTCTCTTTCTGCAACGGGGACAATGGAAGTAGCTTCTGAAATAGAACCGGTGATCAACTACAGTGGGACACACTGAGTCACAACACTTGAACCTTTCATGTGCCATCCCAATCTCGACGATATACTCGTGAGTCTGGTAGTCCCCGAAGCAGTTCCCCTTTATATCGCTGTAAGTCTTTGGAAATTGATCGAAGTTAGGTGACTGTAGTGGGTTCTCTCTTATTCTTTTCTCTGGTATAAAGGGGAGGGGACTCTCTTCTATAAAAACATCACCGGACTCAGTGCTCTCTGATCCGTAGATGTCATCGACAGTGATATGGGAAAACTTGTCGGAGTTGTTGTTGGAATTTTCTTTTTTTGTTCATTTTCTGTGCTTTTTTTGACAAAATAGAATTGATTTTTTCTATTTTCGGCAAAAATATTTTGCATTTTTATTAGGTAATTTATATTTGAAGTTTCTATGGGCGAAACTCGGCTTTTTTCAAAAATTCAAAAATTTGCGATTATAAAGGGTAGGATTATAGTGAGAAATATTATCACTTATTCACCATGATTGGCTATGTTTATAAAAAGCTGAGAATTATAATGGGGAATACTAAATGACAAAATCACGAAAAACATATTATATCAAATTTATCAAGTTTGAACCAATGGGATATGCTGATATCGAATAGGAGGATGTTGTTATATTAAAAAATGCATATATTAGAGTACATAACCGAACCTCCTTTTTGGATTTTTTCATGTTCGGTAATGGTGAGCTCTAGATTTGCCCTCACAACGGCTGTTCGTACTCGTTTGGTGGTGTCTTCACCCTGGTATTCTACAGGGACTTTATATAGGTTCAGGGATGTTTGGAAGAAGTTCTCAAAACAGAGCCCACTGTTTCTCCAGCAGTTAAAGACGGAAATTTCTTCCAAAAGTTTAGAAATGCTATTATTTCCTCAGCACCCCAAAAGTGCTTTCAATCTTGGCTGTATTGTATCCCCTTTCTTCAACAAACTGTTGAAGGCTGTGGTTGACGAATTCGGGGTGAATTTCGGCATTTTCGAAGTACTTTTCTGTTTCGAGTGTTTTGAATGATAAGTGAGAATCCATCACCAAAACAGACTCCTTTTTCACGCGTTTCGTGAATAATTCTTTCATCACATCTTTTTCTTCTTTGGGAATCGGTTTTAGGACGAGTAAAGAGGTGTCGACGTCAATAATACCCAAAACTTTCAATGTTGGGTTAGTTCCAAATTTTATCACGTCTGTAGCCACTATTTTGCCCTCCCCACCAACCTGGATTGTGTCTTTTATCTCGCTGTACAGGTCGGCTAGCTCCTTGATGGGTTTGGATAACATTTTCGACACCAAACTGTGAGAAACGTCTAAAATCTTCCCAATAGACGAATATTTCATTCCAAGTCTATAAAAGTTAAAACAGTGTATTAAATTTTCTGGGCATCCTTTTCCCGAGTTAAAAACAGTGTTCTTTAAAATTCCGACCTTTTTCGTGCCATCGCAGACGAAAAATGACTTCCAGAAGTTGTTAAAATTTTCTTTAAAAAATATCGGCTTTTCGCAGCAGACGTACTTCGTGTGGCATAATCCTATCTCTTTTAGCCATGTATAAGTAGAAAATTGAGAAGAAGTGATCGCTTTGAGTTCTTTTAATGTAATTTGGTAGTTCTATCATAAATAATTTCGTTTCGAATCACAACCAATTGACCAACATAATAGTGATTATGACACGCAAAAACTTTCTATACATTTTAGAGCTAAAATAGGGATCGTTTGTTTTCCTAAGGGAGCTCTTAGTTTTATCATCCAACCAAAAATATCTTACAATACCTATTGATAATGCCTATTTACCTGAAAAGCATGAATAATGAATTTTAAATTTAAACAAAGCCATCGTAAACCGTCTATACCATATGGTTATATTAAAGAATGGGACAACCACAATTTAACGGTATTTTAAAAATGTTTTTAATTTGACTAACATTAAAATATATGCCATCCAAAGAACTTAATAAAAAACCTATAGTTGATTGATTTGGGATAAACTCAATATTAAATTATTTATATAATTTTCGTCCCCAAAAAATAATTAAACATTAAAAAATTTTTAATTAAGTGGCCTAAACACCTACACGCCTAAAAAGTGACTAAAATTAAAATGATTACCTTTAAAAATCGGCTAAACTCACCGGAAAATTTTGGAAACACTGATCCGGTTTAAATTTAAAGTTTATACAAATATTAGTTTGGTAAAAACTCTATAATTTATTTTAAATCGACACAAGCTCCATGCCAATAATCTGTAAAAAAATTATTGTAGATTTAAAAGTATGTCTTCAAATAGGGCCTTTGAATAATACATATGATATATTAGATATTTAACTATGCGATTATATCTATAGATGAATTTCTAACTTTTAGTTATTCTCTTAACATAATTAGTTATTTCATACTTCCAATATCCTGATCTTTTTCACTCCTCTATCGGGGTTATTCTCTATTTCCAAAATCTCAGTTTTCTTATTCTTTTTGCTTTTATCCTGAAGCTTAATCATTTTTTTAAAAAAGGTTCTACTCTTAATATTAATTCTCCATTTCACAAGGCAATCAAGACATGGTTCGGTTCTTCTATAGATAGTCAACATCTCCATCATTTTGGTATAAAGATCATCATTCAATTTATTTTGAGTCATGACCATACTAGCCAAACCGGTACTTGTTGCATGGGGTCTTTCCCGTTGCAAATCCAAATCCCCTTCACCTGTTTCAGGTAATATAAAATTAGACACACCTATTCTAAACAATTCAGCATAACTAAGTTTGGTCAATACCTCCAAATTTTTAACAGAAACTAGGGTTTTCAAATACTCTTCACTTCTAGCACGGCTAATATATTTTTTTAATTCTCTAAATTTAGCCATGAAAGTGTTTATAGCAGAGTTGAGAATTTTGCCTAAATCCAGAACCCGACCCGACCCGCCCCGCCTTCGGGTCGGGCGGGTCGGGTAGGAAATTTGTAAAAATATTTCTACTAAAAACATAATTCCCCCAATTTAATGATATTCAAACATAACGAATCAATGCTCAAAAATTATTTGTTTTAACTTGTTTTCATATTAGAATCTAATATTAGAATAAATTAACTATTTAATAAATCAAATTACGTAAATATTTAGCGTAAATTAGTAAAATAGTGCATATTTTAAAAAGTGCATCCATGTGAGAGTTTTTGGCGTTTTTTTGACCTTCTTCCGCCCGAACCCGACCCGTTCGGGTCGGGTTCGGGCGGTCGGGTCGGAAATTCTCAACTCTGGTTTATAGTATTACCCATATCCGATTTATTTTTTTTTCTTTGACCTCAGTCCAATCATAGGTATATTCAGCTTTTTTATTCAGCAATAGCCTGATGGTTTGTTGAGTGATATCCTTCCAATAATAAACAATTAAACTATGACGACTAATATGGGTTTCAATAAATATTTCAAGATCAAATTTGGTCTTGTTATCGATGCACTTATAAAGGACAGAGCCAGTTTCTTGTTCAGTTATGCCACTACAAATTTACGGTTAACCACATTACCAAGAGTGATATAATCAAGATACACTTTACGTTCTTCACCACCCATCATATATTCAGGTATGTTATGTTCCCAAGCACAAGCCAAACTTTTCAAAACTGGATGTATAATATGATGGATGGCTTCGTTACGAGTTTTAGTTAATAAAAAGATTTTACCGATTTCAACACCTGCTCTATGCATATTCCATATTAATAAAGCTTATGAAGGGAGATTGAAGGTGAATCAAGGACACAGTTATGGGTTCTTCTACGCAAGGTATTACAAACCAGAGTTGAGAATTTCCGACCAGACGCCCGAACCCGACCCGAACGGGTCGGGTTCGGGCGGAAGAAGGCCAAAAAACGCTAAAAACTCTCACATGGATGCACTTTTAAAAATATGCACAATTTTACTAATTTACGCTAGATATTTACTTAATTTTATTTATTAAATCGTTAATTTACTCTAATATTAGATTCTAACATGAAAACAGGTTAAAACAAATAATTTTTGAGCTTTGATTTGTTATTTTTGAATATCATTAAATTTGGGGAATTAAGTTTTTGGTAGAAATTTTTTTACAAATTTCCTACCCGACCCGCCCGACCCGAGGGCGGGTCGGGTTCTGGATTTAGGCAAAATTCTCAACTCTGTTACAAACCCTGCAAATAAATCCTTTTGGATAAGAATTATTTTCATTTTCAAAAGTTTCATCACATAATTGGCCACAACAAATAAAATGTTTATGTATCATAGAATTTTCTTGAAGCCACTGTATAACTAAATAGGATTGGTTAAGGGTAGAAAGAAGTTTGAAAACAAAGAGGGGCCAGAATGCAGGCAAAACGCAAGCATTAAACTGGCTAACAATCTATTCTCTGGTAGAACGCCGAGAAACAAAGATTCTGGAAAGAGCCAGGCTATCAAAACGATAGACAATGTCTCGCCGCACGTGCAAGATACGCTAACCTTGTCATCTCGCAGCCTGATTAAAAAGAAGGCTATCAGAGACTTTTTCATAATGTTCCGATATTGTCCTCTTTGTGAAGACTGGAACCAGGTGCCAGGCATCTGCTTTGGATAGTACATCCACAGTTTTGAATGCTTTTCTCTTCCACCAGTACAAAGATTTGTCATCTTTGGGCATTGATAGAGGATTCTCCTTTTGCCTCCTGATTTCTTTGTACCAGTTTTCCATGAAATCAATTATGGTTTTACCCTTTATTGTCCCATGAAGCTTTCTGACTGTTTTCGAGTGAAAAAGTCCCAACATTATTCTGATTAGAAGATGTGGTACTTCTTGGGCTAATAATTTGGCCATCCATTCGTATGTCGGCAGGTGTAGACATTTCATTTTGGATGGATAGTCCAATAGCCCAAGTACTCGGTCAATCGCTGAGGACGGGATCTCTGCTTGTTCCCCGGTTTCCTTGACAAGTTTTCGTACCAAAGACTTTGCTTCGGAGCGTTTCAAACTTGCTATGGTTAGCCAGTTCGTTGCAGTTCCCATGATTGCACGGACTATTATGAGATCCATTGCTCTAGTTTCGTCCTTTGACGACTCTGTGAGTAACTTCTCTACTTCGTCCTGGTATTCAGCTCTTGCGTTCGCCGACGGGACATCTTGTGCGATTGCTGGGGCATTTGCCTCTTCGTCCTGCTTTTGGCCTTCGCTCGTGTGTGCGAGTTGGCCTGTTTGCATGGATTCGGCCGCCTCCAGCTTCCTCATCTCTTCCTCAAATTGTTTTTCTTGTTCCTGTGGGGAGCTAGCTCTATCCCCTTGTTGTGAAGTGTTTTCTTTTATTTGTTTTCCTGCCGTCTTGGGGGTCTGTGTGACTTCCTCGCCCCTGTTGGCCATTTCTTGACTCTCTTGTTGTGAGTCTGATTTGTCTTCTTTGGGAGAGTCCTTTTCTCCGGGCTCTTCTTTCTTTGTAGTCTCTGAATCTTTCTTGTTGGAGGTAGGAAGGGGAGTCGTTGGTATCTGGTCCTAAGGTTCCTGTGTAGCTGCTGGGGATTGTTCCCCTGCAGTTTTAGGTGCCTCTTGGACATTCTTTTTCTCTGTGGTTGTCTTTTTAGGCATCCTTGTTTTTTCTGAAATTTTAAATTTTGGTTTTGAAAAATTTGCAAGATTTTCGACTTTGTCTTTGACGCTGTCTGAGTTGCTAGTTTTTACGGCATTGTCAGCACTTTCAATTTTGGTAGTGCTGTTGCACTTCCGAGAAGTTTTGTCGGTCCATTTGGTTATAAGAGCTAATTTGGGTTTAAACCTGTTAACCCCTTCTTATTGACCTTTTTGGGTTTAGGACTGGGAACAGGCACAACAAGCCCGTCTCTATTAGTGACGAACCTTTTGCGTTTAAATTTGTTACACGGTTGGATTTGTGCGTTTATTCCGGGTGACCCTTCGCTTTGGCGGCTGTTGGCCGCGGCTTTATCCGCCCTTTCGGATACCCTGTCAGCATTGCTCCTTTGGATTGGCACTTCGGGCTTCGCATTCGTAGCCTTGACCATTTCCATAGGTGCTGCCTCAACCCCTCCCCTTGCAGCCGCCGTTTTAGGCTTGTTTGGGATAGGAGACATTGACGTAGAGCTTGGTACATCTTTATGCCCCTTTTCTCTGTCCTGCAAGGTCTCACCTTGTGTGTTGGAGGGTATGAGATTTTTTAAAAAAATTAACATTTTCCATAGTCTCGTAACACATACTATAATAAATTAACACCAAAACAAAGATATATAACTAAGAATACATCTATTGTTTTGAAGACAACTATGGTAAATCCCAATTACTTACTATTTGAACTTAAAAGAAACTCGGCTTTATAATCACATGCTATACACAAATAATATTATGTTTAAACTACCGGATCCTAATTCGTTGACAAGATTCTTAGGATAATATCGTTCAACACATATATTACTAGTGCAGGTTAATAATGGACATTGTACTTAGTAAATGCATGGCCAAAATGATTAATTTAAATCATTAATGATCTCTGGTACTGGATTAATTACATTGAAAATGATATATTAAAATTAAATGTCTATTAATAAACATTAAAATAAGAAATTAAGTGGATACATTAAAAACTTTGTCGATCTTAAGACTGTAATTAGACAAAGTATATATGAACAAACGTATATAAGCTAATAGTAAACCAGAACAACTACATTATGCGAAGATACTCTATGTTTAATATAAGAAATTATTTAGAATCATAATTAAAAGGGCTTATAAAATAACATGTATTACTTACTTATTTATTATTATCATTCTTTCTTTTGCCAAAGTAGCTTCGTTGGGTTGTACGTTTTAGTAACATCGTCATATCTTTATTATGATGTGGAAGTTCTTCAAATACATTTTCATTATCCAGTAATTCAAGTATTTTGAATTGCTGTTCCAATTTAGTAGAATACGCGAGTGATTTATTTTCTTCCAGATTTTTCATGATGGTCTCAAATGACCTTTTAATATTCCTGTGCTTATTCTTTATCTTATTTTCTACGTCTAATATTTCATTTATTCCATTTTTCGCTGATACCAGATTTCTTTTAACGTTGTCTTCGTCCATGATACCAGAAACACGGCCAAACCCATTATATTGTTCAGAATTCTCATTTTGAATGATACCAGGAAATAAGAGCTCATTATGAACATCGTTCTCATAAGAATGAGAAATACTATCACGGGACAAATCTTGTTCGCTTTGGTTATTGTGACTTGGTCTAAAAACAGCGTAAGGTTTACTATATTCTGTAATTGAAGTTGCTTTGTTCATAATCATCTGCCCCTTGGCTTGAAATCTAATAGGTATCATAGTCCGATTTCCGTCGTTTTTCATATGTTTATTTTCTTGATTGGCTAATATTAGATGGCATTTATGCACGTGTTTACAAATGACTTTCTTGATCAAGAAAGATGAACATGTACATCTGTATCTGTTTTTGCAGATAGAACAAAACCTACAGATAAGAGCACACCCATTTGTACAATCATTACATTTCCCTAGCGATATCGTATAGGATTTGTAGTAAACTTTGTTTTTTCTGATCATGAATCTGTCATCTTTAAGTGTTATTGCCTTTTTATGTTTTTCATGAGAAGTTTTTTCTCTATAACCCTGAAACTCAACATTGGATGAAATTGTTGAATTAAAATAGTTAAATGCTCTTGTCTTATCATAGGCTATTAAACGAGATAATAAAAAATCCAATCTGTGGTTGGATTTGTTATTAAGATAGTCAGTCTTAATTGTATTGTGAAAGCTCTCAATAAACATATTGGTGTTTATTTCACTATCACAACGTTCATGAACTGCCCACCTCGGTATGTATGGGTCGTAGTATCGGGCGAAATATTCATAGAAACTTGGAGAATTCGCGGAAATGAAGTGTAAGAAGTTGTTGTATTTCTTTTTAAAAGATTTCTCTGTAGTTGCTTTTGTAAGAGCTTTAAATTTTAACTTTATTTTGTCGTTTACATCCTTGTCTTTTACTTTGGCATCAAGTTGTTTTAAAACAGCTGTTTTAAAGTGGTATGAGCAATAAAGCCACCTTATTGTTTGATCCATAACACTGCACCAGCTGTTGTAATAAACTGGTGACATGTCGCTCATAAGTATACGTATTGTAGTGGGCAATAAGTTTTGAAATTTAAATTTTATTAAAACATAACTAACAACCTTTTCAGAGTCACTGTCAGTTACAATCCACATGACCGGCAACATTCTTTGCTTGATTGTCAATACAGATAAAGTGATCAGAGAATAGTTGTAGACATTTGTGGCGTGTGTTGAATCCGCCATTAAATACGTAGAATTTTCCATCTGAAGAGATTCGCATTGATTTGTCGTCTGGAATGCCAAAATAAAGTTGTCTTTAATATGCGGATGGTCGATTATAGACACTCCTTTGTCCTTGTAGACATAGTAACTAATCTCCGAAGATGTTTTTAAAGCCTCCAATGACGCAGAACAATTTTTAAAATCATTTGCAAAGTATTTAGTACTTCCCTCAACTTTATTTCGCATCATTCTAATGTAATTCTTGGTTATAAGTTGTTCTTTTTTGACATTGTTGATATTTAAAGTTTCAATCACTTTTTCGTGTATTTTTTGAACTGGAACTCCTTGAATTAGATATTTTGTTAGCTTATCCTTGGCGTCGTCTGGTATTCTTAACAAATCAAAATTGGGCTTATGGTTATGCACGTTATTATAAACTATTTTAGACCTGTCGCCATTGACTATATAGTGTATAAAACAGAAGCATGTCATAACTGTTTTATTTGTACTACAAGTGAAATATAATGCCGTTCCTTTGTTTAAAGCTTTTGGTCCCGTTTTTTGTTTGAAGCTATAGCGACCGTCATTAGTAAGGTTTTTTAATTTTGATTGTGCATCTTCTTCTTTTAATTTTTTAATTACTTTGTACTGGTGCTCATTCTTATGCCGGGTTATACTGTGATTTACTGTAAATAAGTATAATGAGGACGAGTAGTCACAGAGATTGCATACATATCTGACGGTTTTTATAGGATGAAATTTGCTATTATGGGTTCTTAAGGATTTTGTATTTTTGAAATTTTTGTTACATTGTTGGCACCGCGATCTCATGAAGAATATGTTGTTGGATGTTATATCAGAAGAATCTGGCGATGGTGGTGATTGTGGTCTGATTTTTGAGTTGTTGCCGAGTTCCCCTGGTATGTCATAAATTCTTTTATTATGACTCCTTAGAAAGGGTGTCCGTATATTGCATTTGTAATCTTTGGGTAATTCTTTTTCATAAGTTTCATCTGCCATCTGTTTATCTTTTCTATGATCAAATTGAATGTCACAAGACAGGAAAGCTTGAACATTTTTTTTCATGAAATTTAAAATTTGGAAATAGAAAATAGTTGATTAAAATAGCCATTACGAATCAAATCTAGTTTAAAATCTTTTAACTAATATATCATTGAATGTAAAAGATTATAATATCTTATTTAACTGATAATAAACACGTACAAAAATGGGTGATTTCCTATCAAATACGTCATGTGCCCTAAATGTGTTTGGTTGGGATTTTAAAGGTAGAAAATTTCCATTTCCTTGATAAATTGTATAGTATCTTAATGTAACTGAATACCGGTTACGTAAGCTAAATTCGGAAACTGGTATAATTGTATAGTCCCGTAATTGGAAACTTTATTTTAGACCTTGTGGCACCGTTTTGAGTGTTAATAACACGGACAGAACAGCATATACCTTACCTGATTTTATTGTAACTCTATTAGAGAACCAAACTAGGGTTATCTATATGCTGTCTGAAGACTCGAGAAATATTGAGTCAATGTTACATTATTTGCTAAAACTTCGAGCTCCATACCTTCGCTTCGAGTTTATGATGTAATCTCAAGCGATGCCCAGCGAAAGCAAACATTTTAATTACTTTTAAGATATACAAATAAATTTATATAGAATCATCATATAAATGGCGTATTCATATGTTCGGAAGTAATAAGGGCTGGAATCTTGTTTCTCACACTTTCTTCCATTTCCCATATTTTCTTCCAATTCCCATATTTTCTTCCGATTCCCACACTATCTTCCATACCCCACGATCGCCCATTTTAGCATGTTTGCTGGTGGTATTATGGTGTTTCACACATCATAACCGATGTATGACGATATTTCTCAGAGACTGAACTATTTAGATCGGTTAATACGAAAATCCACGCTATATTCTTGGATATTACAAGCGCGTTTCCAATTTTGAAAATTTAAAGCAATTAAGTCATATAAACGTGTAAAATCGACTTCCCAGCTTTCATAGCCTAATATGTTTGTAATAATTTTAAAAAATTATCTTTAAAATTTAATATACAGTAAACTATGAAGGTTTAGCCGGTTTTTGTCCCAAAATGCCTTGGACTGGCTAAGATTAGAGTGACTAAGACATCTAAATTCTCTTTATATATTTTGGTAACAAAAATCTCAATTTGTTGTTCCCCTAAGGGGGGACCCTTGGTTGTATCAGCCATTCAGGAAAATCATATAAAACCTATTGATAATGTATATTTTCATATATAAAAAACGAATGGTGAATTTTAAATACAAGTAAAACCATGGGGAAACGGTTTGGTTTAACCACAGAGTTCGGTTAAAAAATGGGGATGAACACAATTTTCAGGTATTTCAAAATTATGTTGTAACTTGACTAACACTAGAATGTTGTCCACCTAAAGAACTTAATAAAACAATGAATAAGAGATTGATTTGGGGTAGACTCAATATTTTAATGATCCTGTATCATTTTCAGAGCCCCAGAAGCACTTAAACAGTAAAATATTTTTAATTAAATTGGACCAAACCCCCTAAAAACCGGCTAAGAATGGAGCGACCAAGTCTTAAAATGGGCTAAACCTTCGTAGTTTACTGTATGTGATACTTTGAGCTGAAAACAACGTAGAACCGCTTAGATTTTAATAAATACGTCAAGAGACGAGGTTTTATTTTGCCTAGAAACCTATATACCTAAAACGACCTAAAAATGGATTTTATAGTTTAAAAAAACTCACAAAATACACCAACATGTAAATTCTACACAAGGTAAACCAATTAATTAAAATTTTGTCTATTCAAATAAATATTTATCATGTTTACTATTCAGTTAACTAATATTTTTATATTTATTATAAAGTGTATATTGACATTATTCTTCATATGGACCTTTTCGCAGCATCTTTTGAAAAACTACAGCATCTATCAAATAAACTCGATTATAATTCAGCACCGTTAAGAATACCAACAGAGTAAATAAAGAACATACTAGTAATCTTTTTATTTTCCAAATCCATATTCGGTAATATATTGAGTTTAAACATTTGCCGCATGGGAAGTGTATGATGGTATTGTTTTCCGTTATGTTTATCCTATAATATGGGATAATTTATTATTTTTATTATTTTGCTCTTATAAATATGCCATTAATATATAGATATAAAATGCTTTATTAATTCAGATATATCCATTTTGTCTAATTTAAAAGACTAACAGAAACTTATTATTATAAAACTTCGTGGTATATATATATTTCAATGTAATATTTTATGTTACAAATAGGGCCATTATTTTCTAGTTAATCATTTAATTTAAAATTAGTTTCATGTGAACATTTTTAGAAAATGGAAGGTATTTAAAAATCAAACAGAATTATTAAACTGTTGTTTCGATGTTTATTTATCAAACTGTGTTCGGTGTTTGTTTTTCAAATAAATAATTTACAATGCTTAAAATTGACTACCTAGATCATTCAAAACATTTAAAACACTTCGATCGTGTTTTTGCTTAAAATAAGGCATTTGACATTAATAAAATAATTTTTAAAGCTAAATCTTTATTTTGTCATTTATTATGATATTTTGTTAAGATCATATATAGTTCCGACATTAGGATTCGATCATACATAATTTAATATTCAGACCACATTTGTTACGGATATTCCCAAAAATAAATTATTAAATAATTTGATTTTGTTATTTAATGACAATTATATGTGTAGGACAATATATACTAAATCTTGAATTTTTGATATTTGGGTCACTTAAAATATAAATGAAATGTTGTTGATTTCTTTGTTGCCAATATTCTAACATTCCTTTGGAATTCCCCTAAACTTTATTGGTTTGCTTTCATTTATATTTCTAACCGGAACAGAATATAATCTGGAATATGTGTTCATTCAATAGTCGTATTTTAAGGTTCTAAATGTTAAACATTTTTAGTAACAGTTCTAACTTTGGCCAATGCCTTTGGTAATATTAATAAAACAAACCATTTAATCTCGAAAATGTGTTGTTAATACACTTGATTTAAATAATCCAATATGTATATAATATAATTATAACAACGACTTAGTTCAGCCAGTATATTCAGCTCTTATGTTCACATGATATTGTATTATTTACACCAATTACAAAATAGGGGAAATTATTGATTAGTTTTAGCTATATTATAGATTGTAACTTGAAATTTTATGTTCAACA
This sequence comes from Mikrocytos mackini, assembly GCA_030180075.1. Lineage (NCBI taxonomy): Eukaryota > Endomyxa > Ascetosporea > Mikrocytida > Mikrocytiidae > Mikrocytos > Mikrocytos mackini. Next base: position 549 of record JASNJN010000197.1, on the reverse strand, counting down.
TCTGGATCCCATGGAATATTATTTATTTTTTTATCCTAATAGTTACTGTTTTATCGTTCCTTAACAATACCCGTTATATTTTATAAAAACCAACATGATTAACCGGAACTATTCGCTGATTATAAATACCTATTATATACTAAAACCCTGTTTTGTTTGTACCTATTATGCCTATTGTAGGTAACCTAAACTGGTTACTCTAGAAATTATGTGTAGTATCGTAAGAAAGCTTTAAAGTATTTAGTCTTACCCGGGATGATAAATAAGAAACTATCAAGGGGAAGATGGTATAAAACAATTTGTTTATTTAAGGATTGAAATACATATTGGCAATTATAATAATCTATGAAGATAAACGATTAAAAACAAAATACAAAAGCTTGTAAATAAATTATTTGGATTAAACGTAACGATATTATTATATTTTCTGTATTTATTTATAGTTATCTAAATATTTAATAATGAAAATTTAAATTTTCGAAAAATCCCATAGGGTCATGCATATCAGTAAACCCCACGGCCCCACCGTACAGGGGTCAGGGTCGATGC
>JASNJN010000196.1:0-33341 GCA_030180075.1 Mikrocytos mackini | reverse complement strand
AATTTTTGTATTTAAGATCTTTTTTTTGTTTCTTTTTATTCTTTAAAACCACAAATTTTCCTGTTTTTAGTTGTTYTTCTAGTATATACGTTTTTTATTATCTTGTAACCAAATCACTTTACGTTTCCTGTCAATTTATTTCTTTTCCACATGTTGACTTTACTTGGGTTCTTTCTTACTATTTGATTTCTTTTAACCGTTAATCATCAAAGTGTTCTATCAATCAGATATACTCCTAATCGATTTTCTCATTAGCATCCAATTGTTGTTCTAGTCTTTTATATTCTGTAATCAAGTTTCTATTTTCTAAACCTATTTTGGAATTTTGGCTAAATTTATGACTTAGCATTCTTCCTAATTATCTACCAAAGTATCAGTTTTTCTTTATAGATTATCACAATAAATTCTTTAATCGGTAGAAAAGAAGGTTGTAGTTTTATAAACCCATTAGGAACATCTCTTTTGTTTGATCTAGCCTTTAATTGATGCAAGATGTACAGTTACTTCTTCAATTTGTCATTCCAAAAGTGTCTCGTCGTTGTAGTTATCAGCACTTTCCATTACTCACATACATTGTTGATTGATAGTCAAATAACCATCACGATCTTCCTCAGGACCCATTACTCTCGTTTCTTCTCAGTAAATTGATCTTGATTTTGTAAGCTTTTTTAAAATTTGAAAATATCAGAAGCACAAAATGAACTCTTTCAATCTTACACTTCACAGTTCTTCTAATCACTGACAAGCTAGTTTCCTTGCCAAAAACACATGTAGGTGCCTATTAGTCTTTACTCTTCGTCTGTCATGATATGGGAAATTTCAAACTCTTTCTCAGCAGTAGCCTTAGTTCTTAACAATCATAGAACATGCTTGGGCAACTATACGTAAGCATAATAAAGTTATCATGTTCGTGTCTGCATGCCCATTACACGTTTTCCATTTCTATCATCCACACAAAGCAATCAACTATTTTACTCTCCATCCACACTCCTAACAACCTGGCTATTTAAAAGATAAGCGACAATTCTCTCTCAACTCAAGAATACGATTTAATTGGCAATAACAGTTACATAATCCCAAATACTTATTTAAATCAAGCTTGACGATCGGCGAAACATTAAAGTAACCACTTTAAAACATTCTACCAATTATTCAATATAAAGACACCCTCCTTATCACAATCATTAGCAAACAATTTCATCTAGCAATCATAACAATAACAAAAAGCAAACAAAAAGACTTTTATCAATTATTAAACTCCATCCACTTCAACTACTTTCTATCAAAGAGTCAAATACACGGACTGTTTCTTCAGATTCACTTATTAGAGTGTCAATTGACTCAATTAGTATAGTTTTGATGTCCTCTCCTTGTTTCGCTGAAAGTTGTAAAGTCATTGTATTACTTGTAGGATGGGGGATCTTGTAACAACTATTCAGGACTCTATTGTCCTTTTCTAGTTGTGTAAATAACAAATTTCCGAGTGTATGGTCTTCATCAACAAGTTCAAATTCAGTAAAGTTAGTGTATTTATCAAAATTTATCTTTAAAAGTAAATACTACTCTAATCTTGTTTTTTATAACCATTCTGTTCATTGAAATCATTAAAGAACTCCTCTATCTCTTGTAAAGTCATGTTAAGTTTTTAAAAAGTTAAATGTGTGAAAGTAAAACAGCTCGAAAGAAGACAAAGACAACTTCAGAGGCGCCAAAAGAATCAGAGGACATTTATCAAGAGCACAAAAACATATTAACCGCAAATTCAGAAGAATCCCCACCCCATGAAAGCAACTTAATTACAAAATCTAAACTTCCCTCCCCACAGAAGACATGGGCACCTTTTATAGATGATGACTACTTGTTACGAGCATTGGAGAATATTTGCCTTCCACTACCAAACAAATTACAGTGTGATATCTTCACAAAAAGCCAAATAGACAAGAATCTTCTTATTCGTTCAAAGCCTGGAACTGGGAAGACAATAGCAACACTACTCCGTGTATTACAGAACACAAAACCTGACGATTTTGGATTTAGTGGCATTTACATGGTTTCTTCTGTTGAATCGGGATACTTTGTTGAAAAGAAGCTTAAATTACTATCTTTGTATTCTACATCTTTGGAACCCATACTCATAATTGGCAACGGAAATGAAAGTCATTTTGAGCAATTAATTGACTTGCACAAAGATTTAAAATCAATTATACTAATTGCCACACCCAGATTCATTCTTAAAGCAATAACCGATAACCTTTTTAAGTGGGATTCAGTCAAAAACATAGTCATTGACGATTTGGATAGGGTATTGGAACAAAAAGAATCTTCGCATACTATAGAAACGATATTGGAGAACCCAACTAGAAACAAAAGAATAACTCTCACCACTTCAAGAATAAAACCATCACTTATAGAGTTTGTAGATAAGATAGTTAAGAACATCGAAAAAATAGAGCTAGAAGGTTGTGATGAAGAAACATTCGCAGATGATGACTTCAAGTTCTTTAAAATGGCGATAAGAGAAAGTGCAAAGTATAGAACAATGTTGTGGATACTAGAAAAGACAAAGTGTTTCAAATGTATAATCTTCCTTAAATCAACAGAACGAGTTCGCAGATTGTACGATATGTTGAACAAGAATGAAGGAATACGCTGTACCTCTATTCACAATACCATGGGAGTAAATAGAATCGTCACCAATTTAGATTTGTTTGTTTACAATGTATCACACCGAATATTATTGAGCACATGTGTCAAAGGAAGGTGTATAAGTATGGATGGTATTGATATGATTGTAAATTATGATATGCCTTTTACAAAGAAAAACCCAGACGTACAACAAATAGATAATGAAAACATCGTTATTCCAATAGAACGGTTTATTAACAGAATAAGAATATCAGGGCGGACTACAACACCAAACAAAGTTTTTAATTTTATTTCTTCGGAAGAAAACAAACAATTGTTGGAAGAAATAGAAAATAATTTAAAAATAACATTCAACGAAGTGTGTGAAGAAGACACAGATTTGGATTCTATAATTAATTAATTAATTAAAGTATTTGTATTTCACCTAATTGTATTAACATCTTACAATACACACTATTCAGATTACATTTCGTAGTTTTGAAATGACAAGATTTTATTGGGCTTGGCAACGAGTTAAACATTATCGATAATGCTGCACTCAATTTCCCTGTATTTGGTTTGAATATCACCCCAAAATCTTTCCTATAGATGAATACTTTTAAAATTGTAATCCGTATAACTTCTTTTTTGTCTTTATTATCAATACATGTTAACTTCCCTTCAGCACTAGGAAACAAAACAACATCAATAATGCTCCAATCTAATTTGGCGTATAGTTCATACCAAGATTTATCCTTTCCCAATTTAACTAGTAAGTCACTGTTTGTAGTTTTGTATAGATCTGGCTCAGTAATTTCTGGTTTTTCAATGAAAATGGGAAAGTTTGTAAATGTTTCTGTTAGTTTAAATTTCAATTCTATATCAATTTTCTTGTCTATCCTCGAAAGTAAGCCAGCAAATGCTATATCCGCCTCGATTTTTATGAATAACTTGTCATGTTTAATTGTTTCCTTGATTTCTCCTTCTGGTATTTTAACAGCGCCTCCTATTTTGTTATAAATCTTATAATCAACCTTTGGGTACATTACCTGTTCCATTTTATCAATATGAAGTAAAGTAATGTCTTGGTTTCGGTTTCTTGATGTCGAACCTCCGTCTGGATTAAACATCAGCGCTAGTTTGGTTGGTTTGAAATATACATGTACATTGGTTCGGTTTAACATCTTCAAAGCAAGATAGAAGTGTGGGTTTGGTTTGATTTGATCAAACTTGTCAGGGAATTGAAGTTCTTCAACAAACTCAAAGTATCCTATTTCGAAAAGAGGTGTCATAGAATCGTTCATGAGACTTGTGAACCAAACTATTCTGTATATCAAGGCAAGAGAAAGCGCTATGATGATTGGAATAAGAATTATCTTTACTCCAAGTCGTAGACGTCTATATCTGGTGTGAAACCTGTATGTGGCTTTCTTGTTTTCAGTGGGACCCTTGTTTTCCCTTATGGAAAGTCTGTATTTCTTTGTGGATAATAGATGCTCTTCGAGTGAGGGTTCCTTTTTTGTCATTTTTAGGAAGTTTAGAAATTTGAAATGAAGATGGGCCAATTCCAAACAGACAAGAAAGAAATAAAGGCCGTACTGAAAAACAAAGATAAGATAAGGGTTGTTACGGGTATAAGGAAAATAACTAAAGAAGTAGAACGCTCGGAGGGTGGAATTTGTATTATATCCGAAAACTACTTTCCAGAAGACGCATTTTCTCATTTACCTTACCTTTGTAAAGCTACTGGAAATGCCTTCTATAATGATATCGGTACTAACGAACTCCACAGTTTATTTTTATCGGAAACAAAGAAACATTCGGCTTATTTTATAAAGAAGCTTTAATATTTAAATAACATATACAAGTTGAGTTAATTTCTATTGAGTTAAATAAGTAGCTTATTTTAAAAATGGGTCTCCCACTCACTAATAAGTCCATCATCAGACTTGAAGCCTTCATATTCGCCAACTAGCTCGGTAGTTAAGAAAGATTCGTCAAAATTGGAAATATCATTTTTGTTTTGTATCTTGGGAATGAAAGGGGGTGTCATTTTGCTTTTCCTCAGACTGTCCCAATCGAAACCCTTGAAGAATGGATGGTTTCTGATTTCGTCCAGGCCTGTCTTTGTTGTGCCTATCCTTTTGTATTCTTTCTTTTGGAGCAAACTTTCTATTAGATTCCTAGCACACTTAGAAAGGTATGTCGGAATATCCGGTCCGCTATGTATGATTTTTACATATGTCTCGCCTTGGTCTTCGTCAAAGAAAGGAGGATAGCTGACTAACATTTCATATAATAGTACTCCAAGAGTCCAGATATCTGCAGGTTTCCCATGCCCGTGCCCACTTACTATTTCGGGGGCCAAATAGTCTGGTGTCCCACACAAAGTCCATGTTTTGTCCACTATCATTTTGGAAAACCCAAGATCGGCTAATTTCAAATAGCCGTTGTCTGCTATTAACAAGTTCTCAGGCTTTAAATCTCTGTAAACTATTCCTAAGCTGTGTAGGTATCCTATTGCTTCTATTACGTTCGCCAAGTAGAATCTGGCGTGTGATTCGTTGAATGAACTTACTATTCGTAGTCTAGAGAACAATTCTCCACCCAAACAGGCTTCCATAAGCATGAACACTTGATCTTCGGACCTAAACGACTTGAAGAGCCGAATTATAAAATCAGAATTGCAATAGCTCATTATGGTCTTCTCATTTATAACATGATCTTGTTGTCCTAATTCAACAATTTTCTTCTTCGATATACATTTTAGTGCAAATGTCCCCTTCAACTGTGAAACTGTATCTTCATCACAGTCTTTGAAATTGTTCAGATTTATTTCTATCAACTTGACCTTTCCGAACGACCCGCACCCTAGCTGTCCAATTACCGTTAAGTCAGATAATGCAACTCGGTTCCATATGTTCTTTGTCTCCTTCACTTCTGGCTTCACCAGATCAAACACTTCGATTTTGTTCTCATATGAATCGATCTGCCTTTCCATGAGTTCCTTTAGTGTTCCGCAATACGAATTGAACTGACTGCGCGATATTTTTAATACGGTGACAGGTCCATTGATTGCAGTTATTGTTGCATTCCGGGGTTCTTCTTTCAATAATGCAACTTCTCCAAAATAGTCCCCAGTTGAAAGCCGGTTGATTTCTTTATCCTTCCCTTTATCGTCCAGGAACTCAGCTACCGAATCCCGAGCTTCCTCATTGTTTGTACTTTTGTTCTCCTTCACCTTCTTTGACACCTGAACCGAACCCTTGAGTATTAAGAACATACAGTCTCCTTGTTCTCCTTCTTTTATTATGGAAGAGTGCTCGGGATAAATATCTTCTATGATTACAGAAGCGAGGACCGTCCTTTCAGATGTTATCAGTCTGTCAAAAATCTTGACTTTACTCAGGAATTCTATGATCTTCGAAAACTTCTCCTTACTAACTTTCTTCACAATTCTCTGATAGTCGACTCGGTGCAGTGCCCACAACTTACCGTCTTCTTTGCATATTATAGAGGCATTCCTCGGGGAATTGTGAAGTAGAGAAAGCTCGCCGAATGAGTCACCTGTTTTGGATACTTTCAAAAGTTTTTCTCTGGCCTGAATATGAAAGAGACCATCGGCAACGACGTAGAAATAATGCCCCTCTTCCTTCTCTTTGATAACCATGTCCCCCTTCTTGTAGTGTTTAGACACCATGCCTTCAATCAGTTTTCTAATTCGCTCGTGGCTGAGTGAGTTACTTTCAGGAGAAGTTAGAAGTTTACTGTTGGAAATTGCCTTTTCTATCAGTTCAATATCAACCTTGGTTTTTATGAAATCTTCTTCTGACACACCAGGCAAAGTAAAGTTTTCGATCGCAGTGTGGCAAACAGCCATTCTCTTTGGAAACTTGATGAACTTCTTCGCTTGCTTAAATATCTCTCTGTCAAGCACAAGGCACAGAGTTTCTGAAATAGCTATAGCAGAGGCTGTTCTTTTTACATCTCTCAATAAAGCTATTTCCCCAAAATAGTCTCTAGGAGTTAGTTTGGCAATCTTTACAACTTCTTCGGGGTTCTCTTTCCCTTTCTTCTCAATTGAAACTTCCCCCGAAACTATAATGTAAAACTCGTCCCCAATTCCATCTTCTTTGATTATAGACACACCACTGTCAAAGTTTTTGATGCGTACCTTTGTAGACAGAGTTTCAATAAAATTCCCTGGTATATTTCTCAACAGCGGAACTTTTACCAATTTCTTATAAATCTGGTCAGTTGTAAGTTTATTGGTGTTTTTTGTAAGTGCTTTCTGTTGGGAGGTAAGCTGGATCTCGTTTCGTTTTGATAGACAATTGCCCATTGAAATTTAAATTTTCAAAAATAAAAAGGCCAATTGTGCCAAATCAATGAGACGTAGCACATATTTTGGCGAAAGCTGGAGATCAATGGGCACTAAAAAGGATACGGGTCTTCTATAAAGGTTATTGTGGTAAAATAAGCCTTATTTTTAAATTTCCGTGATTGTGGTTTGAGAAATATCGATAGCAGTATTATTATAAACAACACAGTTTGAAATCAATAGTAAACATACACAGGTTACTATGTAAATGATTATAAACTTATACGAATCCATACATGGGCTAAATCAACTAAACTCCATTTATCTTAAATTTAACTTTTATTTTCACCAAAAGTGAAATCATTGATAACTTTTACCACAGAAGCGAAATCATAAAATGAAACAACGTGTGATTTTGTATTCATATCTTACAAATTATTACAAGACAGCTTTGCTCAACAATTCTTACAAGTACTCTAAAAAATTGAAAGCCCTCATTCCAGACACATTAAACTTCAACCGACCATACTTATACATTTCTGACGAAAATTACAAACCTATCTCGTTAAATAATTTTATTACAGACTATTTAGAAGCGTTAGATATCCCCGAAAAGATAACTTATATTACAAACACCCCAAGTTTCCAAACAATACTTAAACGATACGAAACAAACCCAACATTTAAAAGCAGAACAATAGAAAGCAAAMKKMAMACAMKTGWTMTVSRWGWCAACTGAGAGGGTGGAAAACTTATTTTGGTGGCCTAGATGGCGCAAGGAGGTGCGCGAATTTATTGAGAGATGTGAGGTTTGCACAAAAAGCAAACGAACCAAGAAAACGTTCGAGGCTCCCTTGGAGCCATTTCCTTTGCCCAAAGAAGCCTGGGAGAGAGTAGCGATTGATTTAAAGGGATCGTTACCCCGAGGACCATATAAATTTTTGCTAGTAATAGTGGATTACTATAGCAAATGGCCCGAGGTATATGGGTTAGAAAAGATTAGTAGTAGCATCATCATAGAGAGGTTAAAGCAAACGTTTATGAGATTCGGATATCCCAATATTTTAGTCTCAGACAATGGGAAACAATTCATTTCCAAAGAGACCGAAGAGTTCCTGAAGAAATGCGGGGTAAAGCATTCAAAAGTGCCTTTATATAACCCTAGACAGAATGGACTGGTGGAGCGTATGAATCGGTGTATCGGGGAAAAGTTGGATGAAGCAGATCAATTTAAGTGGAACATAAAGGATACGCTTGACGAATGGATATTCAATTATAGGAGTACTCCACATTCCACAACAGGAAAAAGCCCATTTGAGGTTATGTTCAAACAGCCTGTGCGTGATAGTCTGTCTCGGTTTAAGCCGGAGGAGGAAGGTGAAGGAATAGTTGATCGGGACATGGTCAGAAGGAAACGACTAAAAACAAAGGAATATTTTGACGACAAAAAGTGTACTAAGGCTAGGGAGTTCTTACCAGGAGAGCTGGTCAGGATTAAGGACCAGCGTGGACGATTTAGCGAACCTCGGAAAGTGATCCAGGCTGGAAAAACCTCCGTAACCCTGGAAAATGGCAAAGTATACCCTCATAAGGACGTATGGGGAGGTTTTCCCTCGAGGAGGGGAATGTGATAAATAATTAGAATATTAAATTCTTAGAAATATTTAGTAACACTCATAACACCTACTAATGACGATACTGATGGTTATCACAACAAACGAAGAACGTATAACACTCCATCCCTTTATAAATCCGTTATATTAAAGGATGTTCGATTATGTGATTACATCATATACACGAACTTCATTTTGCGAATTCATATCATGAAGCGAGAATGCCTTATAAATATAAAAATATCTCGATAACTTAGCTCGTTTTATCTAAGATAAAAACAAACCTGTATTAATCAGTAAGCTATTTACAAACAACAAACAACGCATTTATTAAATAATGAGGATATTCCTAAAATAAGATCAAATTCAGAAAGAATGATAATTAAAATTTTATATATTTATTTGGATAACAAAAATATGCCTTAACAACATTTAATAAGAAAAGACAAATTCTCTTTATATCAATTAAACCTAAAAGGCCTTTTAATTTAAGAAGAAATTAATACCATTATTATTTAATATTCATTGTCTTTATTATTTATTCTTTTTAGTTTCATGTTCGTTTATTTCTACTAAAAGATTATTAAAGTTTTCCTTTGCTTCTTTATTGGGACAGTGTAATTTATAGGTAACATACACACAATTCTCATCTTTGTTTTTAATACTCAATATTCCTATTTGATAGAGCAAAGCAGTTATTCTATCCTCGGGGTACCATATTATGTTTGGGGATTGCAAAAGATCAATTTCCCGTTTCCCATAAAATTCTTCATCTATTTTAATTCGTTTTAAAATATCTAAATTCTTCCTAACCTCTTCATAATACATTTCTGAATTTAAACTATTCAACCAATGGTTTTCTATTTTCAGTTTGTTGAAACTTTTAATGACAGAAAGTGTATTATGTACTGTTTCTTTTTCACGTGTAAATTTATAGCCACCATACCACTCTTGTAGTTTATCTGTAACAAGTTTTATAACTTTTACTTTTGGTCGACGCAATGTTTTTATTCCCTGTTATACTAACTGCTAAACGTTCAAACATACTGTAATCTATAGTGTTTTCTATTTCTTGTCTTGTAAATCCAACAAGTGTAGAATATCGAGACAAAAATGATATGTCGTGAATGTCTGGGGACCACATGAATAAGTCAGTAAACGAGATTGTAGTGCTTCCTGTAATGAATTTCATTTTTATCTTTTCATTTCGAGCTTTCAATACGTTGTGAAACTCACGCATTAATTCTAATCTTTCTCTTTTATCTTCTTTTGATTTCGGGTTTAAATTGCAATCCCTAAGCATAGCATCGAATTCATCTACCAAAACAACTACTTTATTTTCGTAGTCATTGCCAAGACGAGTTAAATTATTAATGAGGTGTTCTAAATACATTACCATATCTCTAGCGTCTTTGGGACTTTCCATTTTGTGTTCTACTCCATATTGACACGCTGTGTTGTAAATGGTTTCAAGCATTCTGAGGTTGGACTCTTTAAAATCAGTACTAGCGATCTTTTCAAAGTCAAAAAATATAACGGGGTATTTTGGCCACTTGTACTTCACTCTCTTCTTAATAGCCAAAGCATCGTTATCTTTGATTCGTTGCATGTTTTTGTCAATATATTCCCCGTGACWMKTYAWCCATTTTATACGATCCTTTATCGCTTTAAACTCAAGCATAAACATATAAYGTATGCATTTTTGATGCTGATGTGCCTGGGTATATTCCATGTTTATCGGGATATTTTCAAATTTTAAAAGTATATATGAAATATAAAGATAAGTTGCAGACGTATATAGATTTCTTCAGGGAACCAGGCCTTGTTAGAGACGGAGAAAGACTTTTTTGCACTTTGTGCAAAACCCCCGTCTCTATCGTTAAGCGATCTTGTGTTCAGCAACATATTGGAAGTGAAAAGCATACTAAGAACAAGACTAAAAATACATGCCAGACCTTAATTACAGGCGGAACTCTTCTGACACAAGGCAATTTCTCCAAAGACTTAACCAATGCCTTTATGCGAACAAACATACCCCTTCATAAAGCCGATAGTCCCATCATCTCTTCTTTTCTATTCAAATATTCTGGATTTTCAAGCTTTAACTCAACATACTTACGTAAAAAATACGTGGAAGAACTATATAATCAAACGATGGACACTGTACATGGCGTTGTTTCATGGAACAAAGTTTCAATTTCTTTAGATTTCACAACTGATTTCTTACAACGATCAGTCGGCATATTCACAGTAACACCACTTGTCTCAGAGCGACCCTTTTCTTCTTATGTTGTAAACTTCTCTATTTTGCCCCGAGTAAACAGTCAGACAACTTCACAGTTTTTTATGGACAGTATGCAGAAAATTTACCCAAACAGGATACTATTCGACAATGTATTGGTTTTCAATACAGATGCTGCGAGCTACATCAACAAACACCTCACAGAAACTTACAGCAATATGATACACGTACATTGCATGGCGAATTCTTTACAATTGCTGTCAGAATACACAAGAAACCACTTCATAGAAGTCGACAAAATCATAAGCAATGTTAAAAAGCTGTTCTTGAAATGCCCCCGTAGAAAGAACCTATATCAGGATTTATTTCCTGGTATAAACTCGTTCCCTGTGCCTATAATAACCAGATGGGGAACTTGGCTTCGATCATTGATTTATGTCAATGATCACAGAATGGATATACAGGAATTACTTGACAACCTAAGTGACGACACATCTATTTGTGTACAATACCTTCGTGAACATTTTGATTCCGATAGTACCTTCGAAAACATAAGATCTGTAACCGATATTCTAGGAGACCTACCACAGACTATTACTAAGTTAGAATCTAATACTATAACATTACAAGATTCTATCACCGTTGTAGAGGAATTTATATCCAATATTAGAACATACCAAGAGAATGACTACATGGTTGGATTAAATAGGAAATTAGACAACATACTTAGAAGAAACCCAGGTTATGAACGAATGGTTGACATAAATAGAACAATAAATTCAACGAATGATATTAACACAACACGGGGAGGTATAGATTTAAACTGTCTTCGTTATGCAAGCATTACATCATGCGAAATAGAAAAAAAAATGTCAGATTTCAACAACTTTTTTACAAGAAATAGGAATCAATTGACTGATATAAACATGGAGCAGTATTTTATTACAATGAGTTATAGAGGAGAGTTAGATTAAGTAATTATATAAATTCCCTTCAGTTATTAAAAATTTGATATCTAAACATAATTCTTATTTATTAAATATATTCTCTGTTTTAAATTTATATTCGGTCCTTTAATTTTTGACAATAATGTAACATTCCTGGTTCTAAAGATCTTTCATTAATAATTCAATAACAAATGTTAATTCCGTACACTTTTATTTGATAGAAACTCCTGAAATTCTCTATTATGCTCATATAGTAATAACATAACTAGCTATCATAAAAACACTATTTAAACGAAATTGTCAAACCTATTATTTTTGAGTAGGTTGCTATTGATATATCTAAGTTGTCTTGCTATGAAGTTGATTAATTTTGGTGTTTAAATTCATGTATAGTTAAACACAAATTACCCATGTTTAGTCCTTTCAAAATAATACTAAGCAATAAAGTCCCAAATAATCTATTAATAAAGCGAACATGCCAAAATGTATTGTGTGTTTATCTCTTTATTTTTAAACCATATTAATCTTTAATAACCAAGGTTATATTTCATGTATTTTAACCTGAACGATATCAGAGTTATGGACAACAATGATATGTACTTTAGCTTATTCCTATAAAACTAGTACTTCTTGTTTGATTATTCAGTTTTTATGCGCCCTAAAATTTTCCGTCTATATACTATAGTTTTATCTCAGTCCAAATAAAATTGCAATAATATTCCCAGTGAATTCATCTTTAAATGTATATTATAAATAGATGATCATCATGTACATCATTTGCATCCTTTGTGAGAAACCTAATTTCCTATTAAGCTAGCTCGAAATTACTCGTATGAATATTCTTTTTGAAATCCGATATATTTTGAAAGTAGTCTTTATACGATCAAAGGAGAATACACCGAATAACATCATTTTCCAATTGTTTTAAGTTTAAAGTTCAGTGCGCCTTATATGACCAGCAAATCATTCTGCTTTCTCATTCTATTTTTGTTGTATATAAAAGTATTATATAGAATTTATTTGTGCTTGAATGTTAATCTTTCTTTAAAGCTTTATGGTTGTTGTTGTTGTTTTCTAGTCTGGTATGCATGTGTTGTTATTTTCCGTTTTAGCTACCAGACTGTTCGTTTTCTCGTGATGTAGAAATGGAAATAACTTGCCCGCAGACAAAAATCTAATATTAAGATCGGTAGCCAATATTAAATAATCTATATTCCATACTCGTTCTAAGTTCCGTTGAAGATTTTGTGTCTTTTCAATCGTAAACAGAAGTTCAATAACACAAACATTATATCATAAAACGTTACTTCATCGGTTTGTTCCAATTTGTATTTTGGGATCATTGGAACATAATATCTCCAAGTTGCGAGAACATTGTTCTAACGGATTAATTCAATGTAGACAAAATTTAGGGGATTTTGTTAGTAAATAATGTTTACCATATCCATCCCTTTTTGGTTCGATATTTATCTATTCCCGGCTTTGTTTTGGAATTGATTATTTCTTAAAACGAAGTTTGTTAATTAAACTACGAAATTTAAGCTCCTCTAATTCGGAATAAGAAATGTGCATTATTTTTCGGTGCTTCCGTTTAGGCATGCAGTAGTGTAATATTAATGGCATGTACTTAGTATTGTCTTTTAAGAACAAAATTTGGCCATTCAACAAAAAGCAGGATGTGTATAGTATGACTGTGCAGTTGGTAATTATTGGCAGTAGCTTCGATGATAAACTCGAAAGCATCATATCACAGCTGAGATGTATTTGTATGAAGAAGCTATTAGGAAATGGTAAAATGCATTCGTGGTATATTTAATGCAAAAATAAAATTAGTGTCCATCAACCAGATCTCTTTGGTCGGCTTATTATTTTGGATTAACACATCAGTTAATCACTTTTAAAGTAATAGATAGAAACGGTTAAAATTGATAAAGCTCATTCTGTTGTCTCGTAATATGAAATTTCCAAAATATTAAACAACAATTTTATGTATTTCGATAGTTGTTGAGAAGTAATTTGTATCTATGGTCAAGTTTTATATAACATTGTATTCCTATGAGTCTATGAAGTGGAAGTATGCATAAAGTGTTGAGCATTTCAGAAAAGCTTTTATATGTATGTCTGTATCTGCAAACAGCATGAATGCGCCAAACCTTGTATTCATGATTGTCAATATTTTTAAATTAAATCTGTATAACAAGTTCATTCACCATGGTGTTCTTTGTTTACGAATGTATTTCTTCAATTTCGAACCTTCTATGTTTATAATAAACAAATTCGGAATACAAAGAAGCTATATCTTTGATTACATTCTCAAGTAAGTGGAAGATGCATAATGGTCGAATACCAAGTTTTTGCATAGAATTTGGAACACAGTTTAGATAGTAGTCCATACTGTTATTAAGTACCCATGAGTATAAACGTAGATAAATAGAAAATTTCATTTCAATCAAGTTAGTGGCTGTTTTTGTTGGAAGTAAAGGCCAAGGAGTTCAACTCTTCGGACTTTGTACCTTGGGAATACGAATTGGAATAACAAAAGTGTGAAATGAGAACAATGTGTGTTATTAATAATCTGTAAAAGAAGAATACCTTGGCTATTGATGTATTTACAATACAGAATACTTTAAATGACCAAAATACTTTATACGTTTTTTGGATTCTTTCCTGGATTTGTTGTGAGTAAATCATGACAAGATTCCGATGACCATATCTGTCTGTAAAGGGATGTTTGTTAAGTGTATAATCCTATAGTATTTCTAAAATTTCTATGTCAAGTTTTGAAAGAAAATTAAAATTTCGAAATATTTGTAGGTCAGTGTAGAAACGAATATCAATTAACCAACACATTTAACATTCATAAATATACAACATAATGATTGCTTGTAGCTATTATACCTAAAAATAAAACCTAAATTAGTTTATATTAAATACGTTTTATTTAAGGTTTATTTACAAATCAGTACCATAGTCAAGTTGTAGAGACTCTGTGGTTTCGGATCAAAGGCCAGGTTCGATTCCCAGACGAGCGTTTTTCTATGGTATAGAACTTTGTAATATTTCATATTACGGGTTCGGGGTAGGACCTGGGGTGTATAATTGACGTGGCATTAGGCTGTTTGGTCGATTATACATCCCCGGCTAATTATGTTTTAAAATATTTGCCATTTTAATTCATAAAATCTGGGTGTAAAAAAGGGTCCCCACCCTTTCATTTTTAAACAAATAATTTCAAAACGAAGCATTTTACAGAATCTATTGTTTTAAATCATCCAATACTGCTAAAATAACATTATAAATAATAATTTATATTAATTTTAAATAATGATGTTACATTGAGTAACAATCTTAACTATTACCATACAGATTACGCCTCATTTATGCAATGAAATAAATACTTTTTAAATTAAAATAGGTTTATATTTAACAATATATTTTGACTTTTATCGGGATATTATCATATTTAAAAAGTTTAGAATATGCGGCTAACCGGGATATCTTTATACGTATAAATTGCCAATCCCTAGTAATAAGTAACTCAATCAACGGACAAATCTCTTCGAAATGATCGCTATTCAAGGTAAGTGAAGTAAGTAATAGAGGAGCAAAGTATTCCTGTACATAATTTCGTGTTTCTCTTTCTTCCATTAAAATTTTTTCATAATTATATATTTTATACAAATGTTATTTTCGATCCTAATTCATATTAAACTTGTTTAATGATTATTATTTGTTTATTAAACAACAATGAAGATATTTCTGGTTATATTAGTCGCTGTCAAAATAGACTTTATCCAAAATAAAAAGAAACGGTCTATAATTATTATTGGTCAAAACACATAAATAACAAAGAATTTTAGTAAGATCCAACCAAATTTGTTTTATTTTGGCATATATGTCAAATGTAATAAGAATTATTTTCTAAAATAAAACAAATTTGGGGCAAAGTAAAACTACAATCATAAAATGGCACCCATGATGGGTTGGTCGGTTTAAACCGGTAAAAACCGTCCTGATCAAAACGTTTAGGACGTTTTGTCCGGATAAAACCCCTTATTTGGTAGGGGAAATTTTCAGAAAATTTATCGGCTTTTTGTTAAATTTTGATTTTACATTTTGTGATTTGGGTTCAGACGATTTTTTATTATTCAATAAGCATTCTGTTTCTTATTTTCTGGCATTACGCTTCATTGTTTGATTGAATAAGAAAATTGAAAGAATTTAAATATTTTTCAAAATCAAGTTTTGTGATTTTCCAAACGGTTTAAACCAGTTTAATCCGGTTTTAACCAGGTTAAAATCATGTCCCGGACAAAACGTTTTATCCGCGGACTAAAACCAACCCTGCACCCATCTAAGAGGAAGTCGTAATAAACCCCATTAAAGACATAAAGGAGACGAAGTACTCAAATACAAAGCGAATTGTGGTTTTTAGATAGGGCGATTAAAAGCAGTGGCTGGGATCAAAGAGCCATTAGTAAATACAAGGAATACTACGCGAACATATGCAAATTATCTGTAGAGAAAGACCTCATCTTCCTTAAAAATAGCCGCTTTGTGCCGGAACAACCACAGTGGGTAAAAATTATAACAGAGGCAAACAAGATCCACCAAGGAATTAACCGCACAAAGAAGCAAGTAGAGAACCTGTTCTGGTAGCCAGGTTGGATTAACGATGTAGTACAACACTTTCGGGAATGTCCAGTTTGCTGTAATTCCAGCAGGACAAAAATTACACGCGAAACCCCATTAATCCCGGGAAGAAATGGGCAGTAGACATCAAAGGCCCTCTAAAAAAGGCCCGTCCAAATATCTACTGGTAGTAATGGATTACTACTCCAAGCGGGCAGAAGTCTTCAGCCTTAACAAAATAACAACTACTCGAGTGGTCAACTGTTTGAACAAACTCTTCGGAAGATTTGGAATTCCCGAGGAAGTTGTGTCGGATAATGGCAAACAATTCAGCAGTAAAGAATATAAAGAATACCTACGGGAGCTATACATAAAGCGAACTCCAGTACCTGTAAACAGTCCCCAACAAAATGGGCTAGTTGAAAGATTTAGTCAAGTATTAGCCGAAAAGCTAGACGGAGCCGGTAATAACAAGTGACCTATAGAAGACACTATAGAACGAACACTGTTCCATTACAGAGCAACGCCTCACAATACTACCAACGTGAGCCCGTTTGAAGCCATGTTTGTCCGACAGATGAAAGATATAGTCGTACTCTTTGCACCCAGGAGAGGAGAGGAAGTGGATGATGAAAAACACGACAACCTATAGAAGTAAGTAAGAACTCGGGGCGAGAATCTGTCGTAAGTTTTTCTAACACCATAACACCACCCATGCAAATCCCTATACACAAATACCCGAAGCTCGGAGTAATAGATAGGTCCTTTGTGATTAAAAAGCAAATAGCATGAAACGCGATCATGATCGCCGTAAAGCGGCAAAATATAAGACCGTCGAACCAGGGGGCAGTATATATTTAAAGAAATCCCCTGGGAATATAAAGGACCTATTAAAATAAAAGCAAATAGCAAGTCAGCAGTGACGGCCGAAGATAATAGAAAATTGCCTAAAAATAAAATACATAAAGTGGAAAATCCGGGGAGAAAGCATTTTAAGAGGGGAGGTGTAGAAGATTGGCATTGACTGTATATAGCCCATGCCATCTAACGGACTTTGTCATATAAATATATACAAATTTATTTTTAAAATAATAGTTCATACTTCAATATTTATATAATATGCTTCTTTAATGCAAAATATGGACAAATTGCATGACAATTGATGGCTGCAAATGTTATATTCGCAACATTCCTGAGTACACTTATATTTGCAATCTTCTTGCAAATACATAATTGTATAATCACGATATGTAAACCTTTTTTTTAGGTTAATTGAATTCGAATCATCTAGTTCGTAAATACTATTGTGAGTTGAAATAGAGTTTAGCTGGGAGTATGATCTGTTAGTTTTTATTTGTCTTACGCTTCTAAGTTGATTTTCTTTTACTGTACGTCTTATGTTTTTGAGCAACTTCTCTATTAGAAAATCTATTCTACTTCTAATCAAGTTTTTCAAATACACCCTTTTAAAACACGAAAACTAACTCTCGCAATTATTGTTCGTTGTAAAAGGTGCCAGTTTTCTAGTATAATCCTCCCATTTATCGTCTTTCTTCATATAAGTCTTATCAAAATATTCAAAATAATTCCCATTAATTTGTTTTATTAGTTCCATAAGCCCATGTATTTCATATTTAAATCTATCTTTGTCTTATATGGATAATATGATCCGTTTTGTACCAAAACCCGACATATTGAGATTTGTTAAAATTTTGTGATGACAACACACGTGTGCATTTTCATTTAAAAAATCTGCTGCGGGGACTTATGGTATTATAGCTATCTACCCAATACTAGAGTTCCCAAAATTCTCGAACCTAAAATTTATCGAGAATCGAGAAACGGATTTATGGCCATATTTCCCGGGAAATGAGAAAAAATTCTCGAAATTCTCGAGAATTTTAGACGTAAAAAGTCCAGTTCTCGGGATTCGAGAAATCGATTCCCGGGAATTGGGAACTCTAACCCAATACATAAATTTACAAATTACATATATTTCTACAAAATTTACACATCCAAATTTTTTTCAAAAGCCGAATGTTCTTCAAATGTAGATATCTGTAGAAATTTGCGTTTCATGGGGCTTATTACACGTTAAAAATAAACTAGTGCCCAGATTGGATTCCTGGTTTCCGAAATTGAAAAAATTGGAATATCTGAAAATTCAACATTTACGTAGGGATTTGTCACAAAAACTAAAATATGGTCACTTTGGACATGTCAAAATTATATGTCACAAATATTATTTTTCTTGAAAATATGAAAAATCATCATATTAAACATTATATTTTCACATGTTTTGAAACTATTGGATATAAAGATATCTGTCAGAAAATAATTTCGAGTTATTTACTCCATTTTAAAATTAGGTAGGGATTTGGTACAAAATGGATCATATGTAATCTACCAAATTTCTCAGCCTCTTTCTTTCCTTGTCCGATGAACCATACCTTATTACGTTCTTTAAAATATTTTTTGACATGGTACAAACACCATAAATGAGGCAAAGCCGCATCAAATGTATTTGCCCACGTGCTATAGAAGCCATTGTAGCAATCAGACATTAAGTACATAGGCTGCGGGTATTCACCAACTGATAGCTTGAAATACCGAAAACAATGTTCTAAAACATCTTCTCTTTTTGAATTTGTCAAAACCAGACATGAGAATAACCGACCCGACCGCCCGAACCCGACCCGATCGGGTCGGGTTCGGGCGGAAGAAGGACCCAAAATCGCTAAAAATTCTCAACAAATCGTGAAACATGAAAATAATGAAAATATAATAATATAAACTTCAGGTTTACATTCCAGCAATTAAGCAAACGTGGGAAAGATTCCCAATGGAGTATTTGAGGCCTTAGGCCTAAGAAAATTTTGAACATCCACTCATATTTTGGTGTAAATTTTAACAGAATTTTTGAAATTACATGATAAATTACTACCAAAAAATTTATATTTTCTACCCGAACCCGACCCGGGTCGGGTCGGGTCGGGTCGGGTCGGGAAAACACCCAAAATTCTCATGTCTGGTCAAAACAAATATAAATGGCGATCTTTTCTGATTTTCGTCAATTATTAAGCCCACAACTAAAAGAATTCCATATCTTGTAGTGGAATGTGTGCTATCAAATAACATTCCATTTTCACAGTGATTTTTGAATATATTCTTCATTTCATTACAGTCAACTCCGGATATAACGAGGTTCGGTTATAACGAAGTCGTCAAAAATGGCCCATTTCCCTCTATAATTTTGTTCGGATATAACAAATTATCGCTTATAACGGGGGTAGTTAAATTTTAACGAATATTGAAATTGAATTTTACGACCTCTGGGATATTCCCAAAATATCAAAATTATGGAAATACATACTAAATATATATATTCTTGGTTGGTATCAATACTTTCCCTTGAAAATTGCTTAATTTAGCATAACTGAATTTTTTGATCGGATATAACGAAGTTTTTTGTTATAAGCGGAGTTGACTGTAGTAGATAAACAAATTATAAAATCTTCTTTTTGAATTTTACTACTATTAACAATTTCATCATTATTTTTAAATAAAACTAAATTGTTGTCTTTATTTAGATTTTTTAAAATATTTTTGTGTTAGTTTCATCTGATCTATACATTTTCCCGTCGTTAATGATTTTATTTCTTAAATAATAAAGATATTTTGTGACCAATGCTTCTCGGCGTATATTTGATTCTTCGAACTGATCTACAATATCTGCATATATATTATCTATGGGAATGTTTTCGATAATTTGTTTATTAGAATGTTATTATAGAATGGTGGGACAAAAATTCCTGTCCAATCTGGTCGATGTACATGCTCGAAATTAAAATAGGCCGAAAAGTTGTTCCTAGAGTTTGATTTCGAAAATAAATATGATGTGCACACTCTGTTCGCATTTTAAACATAATTGCATTTGTAATATTTGAAATTGATGTTGTCTTTAGTACATGATTTGGTGACAGTTAAAGTTTGTTACGAAGTACGAAGTTTCTCATCAGTAAAGGCATCTAGTTCTTTTATATTATGGAAATATTCAGTTGTCTCTTTAAAATCAGAATTATGTGTTTTGTTGTAGTGATGCATCAACACTTCTTGTGTTTTAACCCTTTCTTCACAAAATTTATAATTAAAACCACTCGTTGCTTCTTTATTCTGTTCTCCTAATTGTGTAATGTCTTTTCCTAGTTTTGAAGTTTATCACAAACAATTTTTGTTGCCCCATGGGATTATTAGAATTTTCAGGGCCAATGCCTTTAATGGAAATGAAAGAAGACTTAGTATCGCAACCAACGGAAATATTTCCAACCTATGAATAATTAATATGTTTGTTGAGCACAGATTTGGTGAGTCATGTTTTGCTCACATTATTTTAGTCTCTTGTCTTAGGTGGTTATTTGAAAGCGTGCTGCCGCTAATGTAGTTGGTAGTGCCTTTAGGCTTCCATCACATTTTCCCCCAAATTATTTTAAACATGCCCAAAAATCACAAAATAATCACCGATGATACTTTTTGAAATATGTTGTATTTTCCGGAGGAAAATACACTAAACCGAACGCTCAGACGGTGATTTAACCGACACCACCTCGATAAACGGTCGGTTTAAATTTTGGAATTTTCCAAAATCCGAATTTTTACAATTTGAAATTTGGGGGAAAATGAAATATTACGTGGTGAAAAATGAAATAATTTGGGGGATATTGGGACGATTTGGGGAAAAATGGAATGATTTGGGGGAAATGACACAATTCGGGTGAAAATGAAATCTGAGTCGTGCCTTTATATGTGTTCAATTACTCTCTATTAAGGAAGTTGTTACATTGTCGTTGTGATAGGAAGTTTGATCGTTCTCGTATATTGTGACCTTACAACCGAAGTATCTGCTTCCTCGACGGCTTCAAGGGTGTCTTTGTCCGTATTGTTTAATTTAATGTGTTATAGAAGGCTTGAAGTGAATGAGTAAGTTAACACAAAATAAAAAATCCTAAACTTAGGGAAATCTTAAAATAAGTGACAATGTGTAAAGGTAACATGTTTTAGACATAAATAAACCAATATAGTGGGGAAATAAGTTAAAAAATTATTGTTTTAATGTCTCCTGTATCTGGAAAAGTTGTGGTTTTAAATACAAATCATATTTACTTCTACAAATATGAAATTTGAGGAAAGTTATAATAGACAGTAATGAAGACAGAGACAAGACTACAGACATACCCGACAATGTAAATGCTAACGTGACGATGAAACATGTAGAGTCTAAAGATGCATGCTGTGATAAATAATCAGAATATATTTACAGAAAAAAACACCCATTTTTAGTTTTATAGATAACAGATTAAATTTTTTTCATTATAATTGAAATGTTGGAGAGCTTAAGGTGAAATACTCAGTATGTGTTATATAAATTTTAAACCTAATAATTAATTAAATTTCTTAGGCGCTTGCGCCTGGCCACTTCAGCCCGTCCCTCGGCTACCCCGAATTCCATCAACCCGCAAGGGTTAGGGTTTTGTGTCTGCTTCTTTCCGAGAAGCTCTGCAGCAGCTTTCTTTGGAAGGTTTCAGGCAGTGCTGCTCTGGGTTCCTTTTCCTCAGGAATCTCGTCAGAACACGACTTCTCAACCCCTTTGGGGATCCTCCTGTGAACCAGGAGTAGATCCTGAGTGACCCTTTTAGGGTTACATTCAGGATCTTTGCGACGACATTCTCTATTGAGACGCCGTTGCTGAGCGAACCACCATGTGAGTGGCCAATTCTAGTGATCGCTCTGAACATCTTCAGGTTGTCTATGGACCGCTTAGTGAGGATTCCAAGTTGGCCCGCGACAAACTGTAACGCTCTTACCTTGTAACCGGTGTACTTACCTCTCAGGTGTTCCTCCAGTTGAAGGTATTTGTCCTCCTTTTCCCACTGTTTAACCCCTATGAGATCTTCAGCGGCAACAGCCACCTCAAGAACTGTTACCCTTTTCTTGAGAGTGTCGACACAAATGATGTCAGGCAGTTGGGAGGTAACTTGACATTGTTCATTCTTGCTCCAAATTCTTTGGTCAAGCATGAGGTCAAAGCCGTTTGCCGAACGTGTGATCTTCCGTCCCATATTTGAGATTGAGATCTTGTCGCCGAGGCCGCGGTGCTTGATTACCATATTGGCTATCTGCACAACAGTGGCATCGTGTCTCTCCTTGAGAAGCACGAAGGATATCCTTGAGCACCCACTCAGGACTAGTGTGTTCGATTTCCCGACTTTTTTGGACTTCCACAGGATTATCCCGAGAGCAAAAAATTTTTTGTTATGAAATATCCATTGCAAAATACCTGAAAACCCCTTTTCCTGTTATTTAATTGACATCGAATAAAATAAAGTTCGAATTCATGAAAATAATGCATTGGTGTTCAAAATAATGAGCTCCCAATTTTCGGAAATTTCCCGCCATCCCGTCCCGCGAACACACTACTCAGGACATGACCACTGTTTCGGGTACCTTATTGCATCGACGACAAGTGTCGCTTTCTGCAGACCCGATTCGTTTTAGCCAGGTTCGAATGTTCCCTTTGCCATCCTGTAGAAGGAGTGTGCGGCGGGTATCTGTCCGACCTAGGCCTGGCACGCGGAGCCATAAATGGCTATAGTGCTTATCCACATCATCCAGGTTCCTCACGGAGTTAAACCCGGATGGGATTTTGCATTCGTTCCACATGTGGGAGTGCGCTGTGTCGAACTTCTTCCTTATTACAACTTTGTTGCGTTCGGGAGCATCTACTGCAGCTGCTGGGTCGAGGATTGCTGGAAAGGCTTTACACCAGTTTGATGCATCTTGCATTATGGTGGACCCTGGAATCTTCGCTGCATTCATTCTCTCTTGGAGGAATTCCTGCGTTGAAGCAATGACCTCATTGAGGTTTTGTACTTTATCCTTCGTGTACTCTACCCCTCCGATTACCTCGTCTTCTTTGGAGATCTCGAGGTATTGTTTGACCGCGACCATCTCGAGGAAGCATTCCTCTATATAGTCTGGTAGACCAAACCCGCCTGCTTCAGGAGCAGTGTGGATTCTGCCATTAGAAATTCCCCTTGGGACTCTACCAGACTTTTTGAGGATGCCCCTTGTGAACCTATTCAGGTCCGCGAGGTCAGTCTTGGTCCACTTCACTCCCTGTGCTCCGAATCTAATGACCGGGGACACATAGGTGCGAAGCATCTTACCAATGTTCACAATGGTGAGTTGGCTCGAGATTATTCGTCTCGTTGTTTTGCGGGCCTTTTTAAGAATGTCCTTCTTCGGCACTTTACCGTTCGCCCAGGCTTGTTTGAACCCGAGGTACTTGTACTCCTTTGAACCTTCGACCACTTTCGGAAAGGTGGAGATCTCAGAAGCCTCCGCGATTTCGGCGTCAGTTGCTCTGGTCAGCAGCCCCGATTTTTTGTCGTTGGTCACTAACCCTAGCATTAGAGCCAGGCGCTTCATTTCCTTGACCCTTGTGTCTAAGACCGGAATCGAGCTCGCGAAGAGCTTGATGTCGTCCATGTAGCATATTTTGTCCAGTTTGACTTTCTTGGAAAGCCCTCCAATCTGCATCACACCTTGGGTGTTTGCTTTGAGGAGCGACAATGCTACACAGAACAAGGTAGGCGACATTTTGTCACCTTGGAAGAGGCCTCTTTTTATGGGGATGTTAACGGGTTCACCCTGGGTGTTCGTTATGTAGGTATTCCACCTGGACATGAGCAATTTTATTGTTTTTACCAGGTTGTTTTGTCCATCGGACCTCCCCCTACAGTACATTCGAGGATTCTCAGAAGAGCAGCATGACTCACTGAGTCGTATGCCTTCTGGAAGTCTACGAATGCCGCATGGATTGGGGTTCCAGTTAGCTTTCTACACCATTTTATCGCAGCTTCGCTGGACATGTGTGCATCGAGACAACCTCGTCTACCTGGGGTCAGCGCCTTTTGGTCTAGATCCCAGTTAGCTCCCATTCGCATTGCGATTATGACTCTTCCCTCTATTATGGAGGTGAAGACTTTATACACTTTTGCCAGCATGGTGATGGGTCGGAAGTTTTTCGGATCATCAGCAGAGTCATCGTTCTTGTGGAACAAGATGGTCCGACCTGTTGTGAACCACTTTCCCGGCACGCACTTTCCTTTGCAGATACTGTCGTACAGCCCGGAGAGAATGGGTGCCACTAGTTTGCATTGTTTCCTGTATAGGGATGCAAACACGCCATCGGGCCCAGTGGCCTTCCATGGGGCGGTGTGCTGTAGGGCCGTTATCACCTCTGAGGTTGTAATCGGCCCATGTATCTTCGGCGAGTTGACCTTTACAAATTTGCACCGGTCTATGGCATCCTCCAGCGTTTTGGAGTTGGGTGTTACCGGTTCACCCCAGATACCTCGCCAAAACTTGGCATGTGGCTCACTATTAGTGAGTTTCACAAATTTTAAGCCTCCACCTTTGGCCCCCTTATAACGGGAGAACCGCACGGCTTCAGCATTAACTCTCACAGCACTGGCCTTGAAGCTTTTGAGTTTCAGCCTTTGGCTTGCCACCCGTAAATCAAGTTCGAGGGCCTGGGCCTCTTGTCGGGCTTCGGTCTTGTTCTTGATTTTGAGTTCATGTTTCACCTCTGCCGCTTTCGAGTTTTTGATCGCCCCCTTCGCAAAAGCCAAGAGTTTGTCAATCTTTTGGCGGGTTTTGGTTATCCATTTGCTCTTGTGCGTCACCCTTTCTTTGGGCTTGTCTCTTCCATGAGAGTACATGACGTACGTCAAAGCGTTTAGCTGTTCAAGCGTGATTGTGTCCATTTTGGAACGCACACAGTGTTTGTACGCTTTCACTACATCCTGGTGGATTGTGAGGCGCGCAGGGAKGAGGTTCCTTATGAAGGCCCCATCCTCCTCTTCTGCTTTTAGCAGATTCAAGGTTTTACCCCATAACATGAGGGACAATTTCAGCTTTGCTTGGTCGTCCTTCTTTACTTTACTTTTTTGTTCCTCCACTTTTGGGGCTTTGCCCTTAGCCGCGGATGTCATTGGTACGGGTTCCTTACGTCCCGTTTCGGGGATGCAAGTGTTATGGCCCGATGTTTTGGGTTCGAGGATAGGGGCATCTTTCCCTTGTAGGGACAGGTGCTTATATGCCTCCTTGATTGAGAACTCTTTGAATCTCTCGTGATACTCCGACATTTTGTCTTTGTAGGCCTCGATGAGGTTTGACATCCTTTGGTATGTCTTATTCAGGGCATCAAGTGAGCTCTGGATTTGTGCTAGACTGGATCTTTGCACCTGCCTGCGAGTCTTTGATTCCGACAGTTTTTGTCCCATGTTGGGTATATTTTAAACCTCTTGGAGGCTGCAATCTGTCCCCCTCGTTGGGTTCCTAATTGCTTTGCTACAAAGGCCTTTTAGGCCTTTGAGGTATCTTTGTAACCTTACTGAGAGGCCGCGGTTTTTAACCGTTACCCTGCTCAACCAGATAGACCTTTCTTGGAAGGTTCTGGTGGTTCTAAAGCCTACCTTTTTGATGTAAGCCTTCACGTCTTGGACGCTTGGGGTTATGTTAAGCTTTACGCTGCTTTGCAACACTGCTTCTTTTTGTTTAACATCAAGAACCTCTGTGAGGTTTAAAGAACATGTTTTACTATTATCCTTTAAGTTATTTATTTCCTCCAACGCTTCTTCGTAAGCTTCGTTGTCAGACTCTTTTGTTCTCAATCGGGCCAACCTTTGGCTTCTTCTCCTTTCGCTCACTTCTTTGAGAAGGGCTTCTTCGGATTCCCGTTTGTTGGTCTTTTTTTGCTCTTTAGTGAGCTGTCTTTGGCTACTCTTTCTCCTAGCTTGTCCAGGGAGTTCTTTATCGCCTGTATCTGGTCTTTGACCGCTAGTTGAGACGGTGCCTTCATTTTCCTGGGTCCCAACATTGGGGTTTCGTTCTTCAGGCTTAGCTTTACTGATAAATACATTCTGTAGTGAGTTCAGCGTGCTTTCTTTCTGTGTGGCCTTTTGTACCACTGGTTTCTTGTGGGTGTTCCATAGGTCATCCCACAACCCCTTGCACGGATTGTCTATGCATACAGGGTTCCACCAATCGTCCTTCAGGTCGGGCATGACATCACTAAGTGCATCATGGCCGTCCACCATCCCAAAGGGAGTTTAGGCTCTAGCACTGCCAGTTTAGACCATGAGTCCGTCCTGTACGTGTTGTACCACCTTTCTAAGGCTTTTTCTGGAGCCACGGAAGACCGGCTGTAGTGTAGCGCTATCGCTAGTCGGATAAACCTAGAGGGTAGTCCTTCTAGGACTAGTTTGTCCTCCTGGGCTCCGCATGTGTGGAGGCCTTCGTTAGAGGGCCAACTGTATCTTTTTAAGATACGTGCACACTCTGATCGGGATACTGATAGCCTTTGGCGATCTGCTTCTCCCTTCAGATTAGAGGCGGCTTCGCCTATCTTCTCCTTTGCTAGGGACTCCCATATGTTCTTGTCTTTGGCTAAAACATTTAGGAGCTTTATCCCGTCGTCGGATAATCCATTGTTTGGCAACCACTTTGGTGCATGTGTCAATGGCTTTGGTTTAGATGATTTTGAGTTAGAACTCCCGCTAACTGCGTTCGTCTTTGTCTTTTTGTTCATCCACCCCCTTACTTTTCGACTCTGGTTGCGGGTACTGCACTTCCCCTTGCCGATTTGATCGGGGTTGATGCCAATTGCTGTTAATTGCGCTCTAATCTTTGAGTAGGAGGCAAGTAGCGTGGCGGCTTCCTCAGTTGCATCTCCTTTGGGGTCATCATGGGGATTCTTTTCACCCAAGGTGGGCTTTGTTGGGCACACGTCTTCTGCTTCGCTTACACATCCCCTGTCCTCGTTTTCGGGGTTTTCGGCTGACGTGGCTGCAACCACAGTGGTTGTGGTTTTGTTGTCTTTGACTTCTTTGCTTTCCATATTTTTTTGAGAATTTAAATTTTTTGAAAATAGAAATTCTCTTGGGAATACCCTTTGAGGGGTATGAAGAGACTTATCCCTTTTGGGTCGCCGCGTGGTCTTTGAGACGCTATTCGGATTTTTCGCCCAGGGCGATAAAAACCTTTGACCTTTTTTCGAACGCTGGGGGGAGCCCTTTGGACCAACACGGGCATTCTGCCCTTTCCCTAGCGAGAAGTGGAATTCGTGGTTTGCCTGCCCTTTGGGAGGTTCACCGGACCTGTGGTCAGGTATTTTTGACTTGATTCCGTACACGTCTTCTTTTGTCGGGCCTTTCGGCCCCGCTTTTATGGCGTTATCGACGTGACTTGACCAACGTGTGTCCTTGTCTGGTTGTATACTCTCACAGGGAGGGCCAGACGAGGGTTGGGTTGAGAGCCTTTTCAAGGGCTTGGAGGACTTTGGGGCACTTGTCGCTTTAGTTGTCACGACGTCGGGCCCGTCACCTCCAGTAATGCACTGCGGTACGTTGCGTGGAAACATTACTAGTTTTTAAAAAATTTTTGATTTTTTTTGTGTGCTTTATGTTTTCCCGTGTTTATAATATGACTAAAATATCTTTGTTTTATTAATTTATTGTTATATGTAGCTATTTGGAGTAATAGTTTGTTTTGTGCCCCGAATACTTTGTTTAGAACGTTTCATTTCTTTATTTTGTAAAGGTTGAAACTATCTATAACATGATTGAACGGAGTATTAAAAACTTATGGATGGGTGGTTCTTATATTCTGTACATTAGATCCGTATTGTAGGTTTTATTTTTTAAAAACTTTAAAACTTTAGAGTGCCAAACAACACATAACTCTCTTCTATTCAAAGGAAAGATCTTTTCAAATTACCACGAATATCGGCAAGCTATCGGACTGTATGAGACAGAACACGGGATGAAATTTGCAACACATAAATCTGTATACTTAACATCAAAGGGTATTAACGATAAATACACCACTTCATACATCAAGACCCTAATAAATGCCAATATTTATAAAACTATTCTTCTCGCATGTGAATGTGGGGATGGAAGACAAAGCGAAGCCAAATTTAAGGAGTCTACAACCAAAAAGATAGGTTGTACTGCGTTTATAAGAATAAATTTCAGTGCGAAAAAGAATAAATTAAAAATACAAAATCTCAATCTTAGCCACGCACAGAATTTCGCCGGAAAATAAACCCGGACTAAATTATCCCTCGAAATGATGAGCGAACTCAGTTTTCTTAAAAGAATGGGAGTAAAAACGCAAAATTAGCACAGTATATAACAAAGATATCCTGTGAGTTTTGGAGCACAAAAGATATAGCTAATTTGAAAGAAATACACCCAAAGCAATATACATTACAACAGTCAATTGACTATCTACAAGAAGAAGGTGTAGTGAAAACTTTAAATTGTGAAAAAGGAAAAATGATTGGTGTATATGTACAGTCGAATGTTATGAAAAGCGAGTATAAGAGATTCGGGGAAGTTATTTTGATCGATTCGACATTTAAGTTGTTGGATTTAAATTGGAGTTGCTTTATGCTAGTTGGCTTTAATGAAGAAAGATCTCCTCGAGTATTTGCTTGGTTTACACTTCATAATGAGTCATATCATTTACTTTCGAGGATATTCGAGATTTTTAAACTTGAAAACGATTCCACTAAAACAGAGTACTGTATTAGTGATAAAGATCTTGCTGAGAGAAAGGTACTCAAGGAATACTTCCCATCGGCACAAATTTCGCTTTGTATATTCCACATTAAGAAAGCGATCTTACATGCAACTTCTCCAGGCAAACTAGGCTTATCTAAAAATAAATGTGTATTTAATAAGAAGATTATGTTTAAGATGGTACACTGTCATTCGGAAGAAAGATATGAGTTTTTACGTAAACTACTTTGTGCCCCCGCATTGGTATACTGGAACGAGAATTGGAACAATATATGTGCTGAGTTTGTTCCGTGTTTTATGGAAAAGCGATTAAATTTATTCACAAAGACAACCAATGCGATAGAGGGGTGCTTTAAACATGTTAAGGATAATTTGAAATTAAAAAATAAAATTGGAGTTTTCCTCAAAGAAATGGAGATTACTTACGGCTTAAAACCCATAGAAGCGCTCAACAGAATGATCGTGACAAAAGAAGGCGGAAAAGAGGGTATATTCCTCTTCATCTACAGTTTTCAGAAGATAAAATCTCGAGATTTGCATTCAAAAACATACTCAAAATAGAACGCCTTTCATATTCGACATTAAATACAGATGACACAGTATTATTTGATGTTATAAGGTGCTGCACTTTTACTAAACAGATAGGCCTACCGTGTAAACACATTCTATTTAATTATAGAAAAGATAATAATTTTGATTTGTTGAAATTCGTACATAAGCGGTGGATACATCGAAAAGAAGAACATGTCGAAGATGCTTCCTCATTAAATGCGACTTCTAATGAGAAACTTACTTTTTCACATTCTACCCAAAAAACTCCGAATCTAAGCAAATTTTATAGAAACCCGATAATAGTACACTCAAGAAATAAATACTTAAATGACGAAGTTCAGACACTTAATGTTATGCCTGATAAAACTGTTTGGAGTACTGAGGGCAAACAGCATAGATACATCACTTCTGAAATTAGAAATCAAACACAATTACAACCAAATATCAGACTATCCGCTATTCCAGGAACAATTATAACAAAAGACCAAATAGGGGAAAACAAGCCAATGCAAGTCATTGTTAAAGACGGCTGTATTGGAGATGAAAGATTAAGGTTTAAGGAATTTAAAATTTTTATGGACAAACTAGCAAGTATCATGGCGGGAAAGAAGTATTCCAAAGAATATGGAATTCAAATGCTTTCTCATTTTGTAGATAGTGTTAATCAAGACGAAGAAGATATACTAATGAGGAATTTTGGATATTATAGTACAAACGAGAATAAAAGTGAAGAGAAAAGAATTTGCAGTGAATTATTCAATTGTACCCCGATTGAAAACAATTCTCAGAAAGGCAGGAAGAAAATGAAAAATAAAAGAAATAATGTAATTTGGAAATTTCGTATTATTATTTGTTATTATTAATTAATTCTTTAGTTTAATAAAACTTTATCTTATAATATTCTAACTTTCGTTTATATACAACACGATGTTTATTTCACAGTTTGGTTAAATATCTTTTCATTATATACTCTTCATTTGTTTATTAAATCAATTCTATTTCAAATAAACTAGAACAAATATTGATTGTGTTTTAAAGACATTCATCAAACTCCTAACAGGGTGTGTTAAAATTTATTTCTGTATACTTTTCCTATTTGATACATGGCTTTATTAGAAATCACCCGACAAAGTCTATATCAAACAATGGGATCATCCCAAAGAAATAATTTGTACTGATACAGAGGTTGTTGACGGTTGCCCAATAGTATAGGTAAACAAAACACACCTTTCTCTCTGTTCTTCTAAATTGAGTTCTAGTTCGATCTAGAAAGCACCTTGGTCTTAAAAGTCAACTCATGTTGTTTGTTCTCAACAATCGAACCCGTTATTCAGTGTTTTGTTGTGTAACGTTTTCCTAACTCGGCAGACCACTAATATACTTCGGTCCAAGTTTTAAAGTTTTTAAAAAATAAAACCTACAATACGGATCTAATGTACAGAATATAAGAACCACCCATCCATAAGTTTTTAATACTCCGTTCAATCATGTTATAGATAGTTTCAACCTTTACAAAAATAAAGAAATGAAACGTTCTAAACAAAGTATTCGGGGCACAAAACAAACTATTACTCCAAATAGCTACATATAACAATAAATTAATAAAACAAAGATATTTTATTCATATTATAAACACCAATAAAAGAAAAAAATTGACTGTAAATAGCTTATACCAATATTTAACAAGTGAATATCTACAATATGGCGGTACATACACTCTTTGATGAGATCCGAGAGGATCTGAACAAACTCTCGATAGAGGTCATCATGAAGCTAGCCGAGTCCAAGGCATCGAGACAAAATATTCCACCGCCCGACAATTGGTCGAGAAACTGGGGAAATTGTATCTAGAGAGGGCAAAGGAATTGGATGAACTGGGACCAGCGAGAATGAGAAAATTGGCGAACGAGTCAACTCTACCGTTCGGTCGCGTGACACGGGTTGACTTAAAAGCGACGCTAAAAATATTTTTTGTTAGGCATTTTTTCCATATTTAAACTTATGTGTTGTGTTTCTTTGTTTAGGCATATCGAATTTTGTCTCTATTTTATATGTCCATTGTCCGTGGGATAAACTATGGAGATTTTTTTGTTGGCAGATTATATTTGCACATTAAATAAAATTTTTTATATATGTTTATTTTTACTCTAAGCGATGTATTTTGTTTCTCATCAAGTTTTAACAATGATCTGGGGACTTAATTTTGTAATTATTGTCTTGATTAAAAAATTTCCTTTATAATCGGCGAATTTTCGGAATTTCTTCATTTAAAATTAGAAAATCGAAAAATGGTAACAAATAAATGTAATTAATTTGGCAAAACAATTAAATCAAAAACCGAGCCCCAGATCTATGTTAAA
The DNA here is from genome assembly GCA_030180075.1 of Mikrocytos mackini. NCBI lineage: Eukaryota > Endomyxa > Ascetosporea > Mikrocytida > Mikrocytiidae > Mikrocytos > Mikrocytos mackini. Next base: position 1,402 of record JASNJN010000196.1, on the reverse strand, counting down.
ATTTGATGAGAAACAACATAACTAATTGCGGCGATATTTGCACTCGAAATTTTTTCAAAATTTCTTGTGCAAATATACTTTTCCTATTTTTAATGCTGAAATCTCACATTGTTCTAATTTTGTGTTCTCTATTATATTTTCTTCTTTTATATTTCCCATTTCATAAATTAAAACATTGAAATTGTCAGTTTTATAATTTAACTCTTCTTTTATATTTTTGGTTACTTTTTCTAATTTGGAAGAGAACCCCAAAATTGAATTTTGTAATTTTGTCTTTCATACAAATTGAAATATAATTCATTTTCGAGAAATTCTTTATTTTCTTTTTTGAGTAACGATTTTAAACGTATGGATAAATTAGGGTTATCCATAAACGCTGAGTGTTCAATGTTTCTTGTTTTGTTGTATTGAGGCTTGTATTTAAATTCTTTATATGGATTGTTTTTAGTAGGAGGAGAAGTAATAAGGTTGTTTAAGAAGGAAGACGTAAAGAAGTCGAATAGCTTTAGTAAGAACGTTAGAGCATTGCTTATTAATTTGAAAGTTTTTTGTGAATTTTTGTGGGTTGGACCGGTTGTTAGAAAGAGGGGAGTGTCTATATGCACCCAGAAAATTTCGATGTAGCTCAATTTATTTGGTTTTTTAATAGGCGTAATCTACTTGTAATATATTTATTTTTCGGGCTAGTGGTTCCTGGTCATTAAAATGCCCTGTGCCAGGTTTTCTGATAGCTCGATATTTGGTCCAAAAAAAGTGTCGCGAATGCTGAGAATCGAGATTTTTCAAAAAATTAAGGCTTTATTTTGGGGTTTAAAACGCATATACATGTATTTCTATGTTGTTATAAAAGGTTAAATCTGTTTGTACACTTATATGACGAGTATGTTAAAAAATGCACCTGTTTTATTTTTTAAAACTTTAAAAATTACAGCAAATCCATCTATACACCGCCTAGGCCATGGCGTCATTAATAGCATGGTATACTACCACCACAAACAACATAAACAACCATTCCTACAAAACTAGGACCAAAGCTTCCGTATAAGGCGAATACTAGAACTTATTAGAGAATACAAGCAAGACATAACATCAAATCCATCCAAAATTTGAAAAGACACAGAGCAACATGTTATAAGTTTGGGATATGCGTATGGATCGGTGGATATAATTCAGATACTTACCATACGATGAGTTTTAGATATCAATATAGTAATTTGAATTTGAGGATTGAAATGAATTAATATCAAAAGAAGACATCACATTATAAAACACTCGAATTTTGTCTTTTGTTTTTGGGTTCATATAATAGAAAGAAATTTGGGATTTAATTAATAGATATAATAAAGAAAGAAAAAAATAAAGAATAAARTAARAATAAATAASAATAAGAATAAGAATAAGA
>JASNJN010000195.1:0-13390 GCA_030180075.1 Mikrocytos mackini | reverse complement strand
GTTATTATTACTTATTTATGCTTTGTCTTAACTTTAATCGTTGTGCAAGTCTGTTAATCGAAATTCTGTTCCTACGCTGCCCAGATAAGATACCGGCATAACTAAAAACCCTTTCTACACTTCCATTTGACCATATTAATGTCCTGGTATAAAGGTGAACTTCATATAAGGTTTTGTAGATGTATTTTCTCTTGTTCCAAAATCTTTTGTTGTCGGAATAATCAATTTCTCCCATGTAGTTATCAAGTTCTTCTTCAAATTCCAGCGTCGTTTCAATCATTTTTGCTTTCTTAGGATCTGTAGTTATTACTTCGTCAAATAGCTGGCTGTCTGACAAACCTGTAGGATTATCTAGATTGTCTGTTTGTGTGTTGTCTTCTACCACAGGTTTGTAGAAATGTCCAAAGTTCGTTAAAATAAGTGATTTAGCTCTTTCCCTATCTTCATTTTCCATATTTTTGATATGCTTTCTGTCTAAAAACGTAGTAATCAGAATATTTTGTTTATAATCCTTAACGCTGTATACTTTCTTCTCAATGTTTGCGGTGAGTTTACCAACAAATTTCGATAAACAAGTCCATTCCAATGGCAGTTCTTTGATTTTTAAATGTAATTTTTTAAATTCCTCAAACCAGTTGTAAAAATACCCTATTTTTGGTTCATCCCGCTCCATCTTGAGGACAATTTCTGAAAGTTTCTTTAATATTTTGTCCAACGAACGTGCTTTTTCAAAGTCAAACTCTCTTATTAAAATGTACTTCTGGTCTTCATTATTTGCTAGATCTTTTATTTTTATTTCGTGTTGTATTATTTTGTCTATCATTTGATATATTGATAGCCATCTTATTTGAATAGGCATGGGTATTCTTATTTTTAGTTTGTTGCTTATGGTTTCTACTCTTAAAAACTTGGTGAGTGTTATAGATTCCTCTATGAACTTAAAAATGCCAGGAACTTCTTTTATTGAATTGAGTACGGCTAGATGTAGATAGTGGTTAATGCAACCATAACGAAATATATCTTTTTGTTCGTCACCAAAGCTTCCGTTTTTAATCTTGCTGTCTATCTTATCTCCTATGCGTGCTGCAGGAAATATAGCCTCTAAATCGTCTTCTGATTCACTTGACTCTAGTTGATGTTGATTATCGACATCCTCTTCTTCTTCTTCTTTTTCCGTGTCTAGAGTGATTATAGCTTCAAGTCGTCTTTTAAAGTCTTTGGCCGTCTTKATCATTGTATTGCAAATGTCCGATGTGAACCCAATAATTCTTTCAGGTGGTATTGCATAAATCCCGCAGAGACTAACTAGTCCATTTGATATCGCCACTGCCTTYTGTTCWGAAAGTTTAATCAAGTCAACAATGTAGTTTATGTGTTGATTCTCTCTTGTGCATACACGTGCAAACATTAACAAAACACACCGTTGGTCTCCTGTTTTCCATAAATCACAGGCGATACTTATCCATTTGCTAGTTGCGAATGTTGTCTGTAATTTACTATTGTAATCTTTTAGCCTTTCGTTTAGATACCTGTTTATAGTTGGCTTTGATGGAATTGTAGAGTAGTTGCTCATTGCTGACCAGATCTTGCGCATGTCAGAATCGAAAAGAACATTCATAGGGAGATATGTCTTGAGCACCAGGCTGCAGATAGTTGCTAATCCCATTTTCTGACGCTTAATGGTTTTATCCTCTGATCCTAACACCGTCAGTGTCACGTTCTTGTTCTCCTTTACTTCGTTAACCATGCTTTCAAGTTTAGATTTCATAATTTCCTGTATTTTGAGTTTGTGTTGATTCTCAACATGACGTGCAAAGTTATACTTCGCATACCTGCTGTCACCGGGGAGATATGAGCAAAACTTGCCCTTCAATGTGATCGAATTGGGGTCAGAAAACAATTCTGACTCTTCGGCTACCAGTTTTCGTTGGTTCATATTTTTTCTTAAAATTTAAAAATTTGAAAAATGTTTCAATACTGTAAAAATTTTGTTAGATGAATTATTATGTGTCAATAATTGACAAAGTTGTCAATTTAGGGGTGTGTCAATTGACACAAGTGTCATTTTAAATTTTTGTTAAATTTGACTCATTATCCTGATTTTGACAATATTGTCACGAAAACAGGCCATACGTGTCAAATTCACGATTTATTTTTGTGTCAAATCCTGTGCTCGTCGTGACAATATTGTCCAATTCGTGACACAACTGTGTCAAATGGATTTTACCTGTTTTTGTGACAATTATGCTATTCTAAAGGTGTACTATTTTCACGGGTGTGTCATGACTAGGGCCTTGATTTATAGTACATTTTTTTGGTGGAATTAAACCATAAATAAAGTACATAAACTCGCCAAATAGTACCAAATATAGTACAAATATCTTGTTTTGGCGATAATATTTTTATTATGGATATTTAAATTTATTATTTATTTTACATTATTTCCAATTTTGAAAATTTAAAGCAATTAAGTCATATAAACGTGTAAAATCGACTTCCCAGCTTTCATAGCCTAATATGTTTGTAATAATTTTAAAAAATTATCTTTAAAATTTAATATACAGTAAACTATGAAGGTTTAGCCGGTTTTTGTCCCAAAATGCCTTGGACTGGCTAAGATTAGAGTGACTAAGACATCTAAATTCTCTTTATATATTTTGGTAACAAAAATCTCAATTTGTTGTTCCCCTAAGGGGGGACCCTTGGTTGTATCAGCCATTCAGGAAAATCATATAAAACCTATTGATAATGTATATTTTCATATATAAAAACGAATGGTGAATTTTAAATACAAGTAAAACCATGGGGAAACGTTTTAACCACAGAGTTCGGTTAAAAAATGGGGATGAACACAATTTTCAGGTATTTCAAAATTATGTTGTAACTTGACTAACACTAGAATGTTGTCCACCTAAAGAACTTAATAAAACAATGAATAAGAGATTGATTTGGGGTAGACTCAATATTTTAATGATCCTGTATCATTTTCAGAGCCCCAGAAGCACTTAAGCAGTAAAATATTTTTAATTAAATTGGACCAAATCCCCTAAAAACCGGCTAAGAATGGAGCGACCAAGTCTTAAAATGGGCTAAACCTTCGTAGTTTACTGTAGTTTATTCCCACATGCCATATTTAGTGATAAAAATCAACTTAAAAGTCACTGTAATGTGAGTACGTAGTCGGTTATTTAACCGTGTAAATATGCTTATATTTATTCATTAAACAGATAGTATGTAATAATTGGCAAATACTCAGAGTATTTTGTTGTTCGTTAGGCTCGGAAAAAACCCAAAAAACCATTTTTAATTTTTTCAAAAACCTATGCTAGAGTACTCACTGAAAATGTTAAATATTCACAATATGGGGCTAATGCGAGTATGTAGCCATGAGATGGCATTATTTCCCGCATTTCTGGTAAAAATCAGATAAAATTGATCTGAGTGTGGGAAATGGAAGAAAATGTGGGGTGGCGATTTATAGCCTTTCGATGAGCATCTCGATCAAGATCAAGACTTTGAATGTCTAGTTATTACTTGTTTACTGAATCTAAAATTTATTATTTTTGTTAATTATAAGCCCCGAATTCTTGAAAACAATAATTTTTAAAAGTCATATGCTCCCATATCACTTAAAACATACGATTTTAATACTTAATTTGCATAAATTTTAGAATTACTAACCGAGTATATAAATTTTGGGTTAAAATGGGTTTCTGTCGAATTTTGAGGAATCCCAAAATATTCAGGGGAGAATCATAAACTTGAGGGAAAGTGCGAATTTTGGCGAAGAATCGGATTCTTACGGCAATGTTTTTGATAATTCCGAAAAGAGGTTTATTTTGCTAAAATTATTAAAAGTATATTTTAAACATTCTAAAAACCCCACAAACTGATTTGTTTTAGATACTAATTGGTGTAAAAAAGCATAAAATTAATGGAAATCTTAAACTTGTAGAAGAATCAAAATGGGCCTTTTATTTGGCAACTGCCTGTTATATTATTTATCAAGCGTTTAAGATAGTTATATGTTTAATACAAGGTTGATGCATAGCTTAAAAAGATATATTGTGCATATATTTTATAATTTACCCGTTTTTATTTTAATTAATATGTAAAATTGAAACAAATTTTGTCGGAATTGAAAGAAATATGTTTATTTGAATGAATATAATTAAGCAAGCAATAGTATTGATTAAATAATCCATTTCAACTAGTTTAGGTAACATTTTATTATACTTTGTCTTTTAAGAATAATTTCAAATATGTATTTAATTTATCATATAATTAACAACGAAGAATGTGTATCGTTACAGTAATATAATATCCATGAAATTTGAGTTCAAAACAAGATGATCTATGTGTTTTTATTATACATACTTATACTTATTTACATTCAATTTCGGTACAAAATTTTAATGAGAATAATTATGTTAGACAAAGCTCTTAACTATATAGAACTATATCTATATATTACCCAAATACGTTCTTGTATCAATCTTATTTCAGTTAAATAGTATGGAATTACTATGGGAAATAATATTAAAAGAAGCGATACAATGGGAGTTTAAAAATTTCTGAACATTTTTTTAAATCGTAAAAAATTGGTCCATTTAATCGTAAACTTTGTAATAAGACCTTTAATATTATATCGGAACCAAATATCGACCAAAAATTGATTTTATTAAAATACACCATGTTTCCCAAAATACACCCTCCTATAAGCAACTAAAATTTGGGGATAATTGGTTTTTTGTATACCCAAGGCTGCCGGTATCTGTAAAATAAGACATAAATAACGCCATAAACAGCCTTTGGTTATTTTAAAATACAAATATCGATTTAATATTTTAACAAATTTTTTTGTATAAAATTTTTTATAAATAAGGATATTCATCTTGATGATAATCGAAACGATATCCGTTTTCCCATAACTACTCAAAATTCGGAATTGTCGCGCCGGCAGGGGGGCCTTACTAGAGATTGGACACTTGGGAAATGTACAAATATTCGAAGAATCTTCGGAATTTTGAAATGTCTTAACATACTGAAAATTTCAAAATAATTTTACTTCTAGTGTCGATTTCGTCGTTCTGATTTTTAAACTGAATTTTGCATAATTTTTTTTAATTCAATTCCAAAATTTAATTTTTCATATAACAAATCAACGAATATTTGAATACTTTTTCACAATTTCAAATTATTTATTAAAAATATTCGGAAAACGAATACCAGCTATCAATTTTTGGTGAATATTCGAAGTTTTTCGAAATGAATATTCGTAAGTCCTGTCTCAACTTATGGCCAGTTCTGTGTAATTGAATTAATTATTTATTTTGATTATTCTTAATATACAATAGCTCTGAAAATGGTTCCACTTTTGTGTTTAAAATTATAAATATATGAAATAAATTAAAACTTATTAATTTCTATATTTGGTATACATTTTTTATTATAAATAAATTTCTGACAACAAATTTTCAACAAGCTGGGTTTATAATAATTAAAATTTGAATCGAATTATACACTTTTTATTTTTAGCACCGTAAATAAAAACCCCCAGGAGAAATTGTGTTTGCTATTTATTTTAAGCTCGCAATTTATCTTAATTCAAATTTTTAAATACCTTAAACCGGTTCAGGGAACCCGCAATTTAAATTTTCATATATTAAATCTTTTAAAACAATTCTATTTTAGAAAATTTTATTTTGATAACTTGTATATTTTAATATAAAAATCTAAATTGCCAATTTGAATTATCTTATTTATAATCCCCCTTATGTTTATCATTAAAACATTTTTCACAAATATACTTTCTTGGAAAACATTTATTACAATAATATGTTGTCCTTTTCTTATGGTTATTAGCATATTTGCTCGATATCAATCTTTTATTATATTCATAACACACCTGGCAGTATTTTGGAGAATTAAGCAGTGTATTTACAACTAGCAGATGCTCGTTATAAGATTTTGGTGTTTTATTCCCAACCAACAATAGTTCTTTTGCAATTAATTTTCGGTACGCATTCAATGTCATTCTTGATTTTCCATGAATCGCCTTATATATCAAAAAACTGTTCGTGATTGCACTTCCAAGGATTAATTCAAACGCTACTTTCCTGTACCATTTTATTGTTCTTCTGCAATGTCCTGAAGATGCGTTTAATTGATCACCAAGATCAACACCTCCTTTATATTTGTTATAATCATTGATACAGTCTGGAATTTCATATGTATCGTGTTTATAATTCACCTTTTTAAAGCTTCTCAACGAGTGCTTGGTTGAGATAAAGTATACATCTCTTGTCGTTTTCCATTTATAAACTCGTACGCCATCATTATTTTCTATCCCAATGTATTCTCCCCCTTTTAGCTCCAATTTCCTTATATAATCCGGTATACCAACTCTGTTACTCTTAATTGTCCCGATCATATGAACTCCTTTCTGCAACAATGAACTAGCCAGCCTAATCGATGTAAAATAGTTATCAATATATAATGAAAACCCTTGATTGTGATAATTTTCTAACATATTCTCTACAAGGTTCTCGCTAAATAATTTATTGTTCTGTTTAACATCTTCTCGTCCCTGATACAACCTATTATTCAGCACATAACCATTGGTGCATGAAAGTCGAAACAATTTTATCCCATATTGGGATGCTTTAGAGGGTATATATTGCTTGAAGCGCAATCTACCTTTGAATGCAATCAAAGATTCGTCTACAACTATATTTCTTGTCATCAGTGCATATTTTCTAAAAAGACTATTTAGTTCTGTTAACAAATCACCAATCTTATTAATTTTATTATTTTCATTTAATTCTTTACAAAAATGCATATTTCTTAACAAAGTCATGAACCGGTCCCTTGTCATAAACCCACGAACTTTGAAATTTCCAAACATGATATCTTGAGACCAGTAATCCTCCAATCTCCTTAACTTTACTATGCATATGTAAATCATCATACCAAAGAAGATTTTTATTTCACCAAGAGTCGTACTATAAAGATTATTATTGTTTTCCTTTTCACCTTCTACAAATTTTCCTTTCTTTTTTCCTATAAATTCATTCGTATATTTAACGATCGTTCCTAGTACATCGTCATTTAAAAATAGATTGTAGTATAAAGAAGTTTGGTTGTCTATTTTAGGGATTACTGTATCACAATCTCTTTCGTATTGATCATCTTCTTTGTTTGTGTGAATAGGATGCCATTCTAAATCGTTGTTGAGCGCGGGAAAGAAATCACAAAAACGTAAATTGTCCAAATATTTCAGATAAAATTTTCCATTCTCAGTCATTTCAGAAGTTAAATTTTCAAAAATTGAATTTTCCAAGTCAAACTCATTATCAACTTCAAATAAATTAAATATTCCAAATTCATTTTCATCTGTTTTTGTATTAAAGCACAAGTTAGAAAATTCACGAATGACGTCTTCATTTACATCTCCTTGTTCTGGGTTTATAACATTACTCGCATTTCTTTCCGTCAATGACAATCCATTCCCATCGTTTGCTTCAAACAACTGAACATAATTCTCTTTCTTTATCATTTCATAATTGTAAGTTTCATTTAAAACAACCATGTTTTTAAACGCAATATTAATGTTGGCAGTCGAAGAACGAACAAATTTTGAGGAATAAAGCGATTCGTGCTTTAAATAGCTATAAAATGGGGTTTTCTTCGAATCAAATGAAATTTTGGTATGAGAATCTGTCACTTGTTTACAACTCAAACATTTAATACTTTCATTATTAGTATCCTCTTGTTTAGTGTTCTGTTTTATGTTTGTATTGATTTGTTTTGTGTTACGATATAAATTGCGTTGTAATAGAGGTGGTGTCTTGTTTGTAATGTGATGTGTAGAATCAGTGTTAAGTTGATCGTCGGATGAAGGTTTGTATGACAAATCACTTGTATAGAAGTCTTCTGATGTTGCGTTTTGTTTTGTCATAAAAATTTAAAATTTATAAGGACAACTCATGGATATATATGAAGCACTTAGAATCAAAAGAGCGCAAAGTGACATTTTCAAAATGGAAAATATTCGGCCTCACTAATGAAATATATCGACTCTAATACTTTTGTTTGAAGTTGGAGGCAATTGATTTTTGTTAGTCATAAATATAATTAATAAAATAAATTACCTATCTAATATTTAAAGACGGAGTATTTCACACTTATCAATCTATATTTTCACTTTTTAGAAATCACTCTGCGCTCTTTTGATTCTAAGTGCCTCATATATATGAGCACACTTCGAAAAACACATAATTGTTATAAAAAAACCCTATTCAAACTAAGAGAACATTCAAACAAAGATACAACGCTTTAAAGGGTCGTCGGTTGCAAAGGGTTAATTAAAAATGCCACAACAACCAACAGCAAACCCAGCTATAGGAACCCTCGAAAGACTAGGTAATTCATTGATCATTAACAAGAAAAAAGAAATCCCCCGTGTTAACCCGGTTATACCGAGCAAACTTTGTTCAAAACAAAAACGAGCCAAAGTACACCCCAAGAAACTTTTGAATAAAAGATATCCTATATCAGATATTTTTGAAAGAGATCCTTTATTCTTCATCAATGATATTCGTCTTGCAGTACAGCTTCTCTATTACATAATAGAGAAGAATGAAAGTATCTTAATCAACGAATCTTCATCCTCTGGTAAAACTTCCTTCGTCGACATTCTGGTTGGAATAATACAACAAGATGCCGAAAAGAAATACATACAAAAACTGGAATGTCAAGATACAAAGGATAAATTTACGAAGATATGTCAAACAGTTGTCCCTATAAGTTTAAATTTCACCGCCCTTTATAAACAAGTCGGGGTTAGTAATCTTATTGAAAGGGATTTTATCTATAAATTAATCAAAGATATTATAAAACAGGTTAAAGCTATCATGGAATTGGATTGTGATCAACAGAATCAAATGGAGGAATATTTAAGCGATGTTAAACAAAGCAAAAACAAAGATTTTTTAGATTTGTCGAGCATACACAACGATCTTTTGTTTTATTTAATAGAACAAACTGACGAAGTAAGGTTACATAAGAAAATAGATTTAAAAGAAAATAGCACGGAAAGTAACAACGATTTCAACCTTGAACCTATTACAAGGATAATATTTATCGTTGATGAAATAAACGTCTTCAAATTGAAGGATATACAATCAATATTCATAAAGAGGACAGAAAAACATCGGAATTGGTATATAAACATGATAGAAACAGCATTATCACCGGATAGAGAGAACTACAAGTTTCGTAGTTATTCATTTATTATTACTTCTATCTTACCTATTTCTACCGAAAGGAAGCCCAGCCATTCTCGTTTAAGCCTTACATACTTTCCCGAGTTTTTGTCTACTTTAAAAGAAGACGATATAAATTCCTTTGGTGAAGTAACATACGAATTTTATAGCAAAATAGCAAAGGCTAAAAACGAAAACAAATTAAATACGCTTATTAAAAAAATACGAACTAAAAAGAATATAATAGAAGACTATTTAGACGAAAATATTGAAGATGATGGAAATGATGACAGAATTAAAATCAAAAAAGTTTGGTCGTACTGCTTTCCCAATAGTTTATATAAGGGAAGCAAATTAAAAGCTGGCATTAAACTACAGGAACTTATCAATAGGTCATTTCAATTCTTTACTCTTTTATGGGGGCAATATCTTTATAAAGTTAAATTCGACAAGAGCTTACTCAAACAAATGCTGATTCTCAATTAGGGCTCAACAGTAGATGACAGTGGAATGTGTATTGTTCAGAAAATCAACACGGGTTGTTTTATGCACTTTCTAATGAACAAAACGAATACAAACAGCATATCGATCAAACAAGAAGACAATATTTTAAGTGAGAAATATATGGAAAGTTTCTGGGAAGGTTACACTAATTTCAAACAAAGATATAATGTTGAAAATTATTACATCACTTTGACTGAACAACAGGTCGATATATTATGTAACCAGTCGGAACCAATACAAAACAATTGTTTTGAACAGACTATTCAGAATTCTTACTATTTAGGGCATATTTTGCCATTGTTATCAAAGATTACTGATGAAGGGGCTACAAAAAAAGAACAACATGAGGGCGGTGTATCAAAAGAAAATATAGAAGATACAAATTTCCAATTCGTCCTATCATTCTCAAATATTATGAAGGAGAGTTATGTCAAATATTGCCACCGACACTATTTAGATGTATTAGCCAAAGCACATCAAATTTCAAAGTATGAAAAAGATAATTTTAAAAATGCGACGTTTAATATCAAGTTTTGGAAAGATTTCATAGATTTGATTCGAATGGAAATTGCAAATCCGCTGCTCCTCGGACAAAAAAGGTTTTTAGAATCTAATTTTGAAGATGCGTTGGTAAAAATTATAAAAAACCGATTGCGCGACAGAGTGTCTTACTTATCTGGAATTAAAGATGCTATGAAATTGGACTATTTAATTGGGGAGATAGAGCTACAGGCACCTTTTCCAAAAGACGATCCCAATGTACAAGTTAGCAAATCAGCACGAATTGACATTCTAATACAGTTGACTGCCGAACACAAAATAGGAGAGCGTTTCTTTGCCATATTTGAATTGAAGATAAACCAAGCGAAACTCATGGATTTAAGTGTGTTTACAGACCCATTGAAAAACTATCGAAATATCAGGTTTTTTAACGGCGAAGAGAAAGTTTAGATTGGAGCAACTTTGAACTTGCCTCAGTATCCCAGTGTCGATGGTAGTAAAATACGGACATTTTCGTGTTGTATGGGGGAAAACGTTGCGAAAAGATAATCAAGAACTTGAACATATAAATTTCGAGTGTACACGAGAATAGTGCTATTTAATTGTTTAATTAATTACAAAAAAGCTATTTGTGTTTAAGATTATAAATTATGTATAAGTAATTAATTATAAATGTGTTTATAATTTGGATTTTACTGGAAATCATAACTAGGGCAACCGGTTTAGGTACCTACAAAAACGACAAATATGCCTTTAAAATATAAAAAATTATGACAAAATAGGCATTTAAATTATGGTATGTTTGTTTACACCATTTTTAAAAAACAAGCCTATTATTAGCAATTTCATATCAAAAAACTTTGAGTAAATCATTTTTTAAATTTAATAAAATCCTAACTAAAGCTCTAAATATAGTAGACGAGCAATTTAACTAGAAGAAATGAATCCATAAAGTTACAACATGTTTCTTTTACATCTATAATGATATTTTATTAACAAAATAAAAAAAGTATAAAAAAGCTATTCTGTATTTCGTCACAAATTGTCAGGAATCCATTCCAAGTTCGAGATTTTGTAAAAATATATAGCATCTTAAATTTCAGTTATATTTTGTATTTTACTAATTTCAATATAATTAAATAAATATCTTGGAAAACGTTTGGTCTAAATATAGATTAAGGGCAAAATAATTTATTTAACTTATCTATGTTGTCTAATTCCTGACAATTTGTGACGAAATACAGAATAGCTTTTTTATACTTTTTTTATTTTGTTAATAAAATATCATTATAGATGTAAAAGAAACATGTTGTAACTTTATGGATTCATTTCTTCTAGTTAAATTGCTCGTCTACTATATTTAGAGCTTTAGTTAGGATTTTATTAAATTTAAAAAATGATTTACTCAAAGTTTTTTGATATGAAATTGCTAATAATAGGCTTGTTTTTTAAAAATGGTGTAAACAAACATACCATAATTTAAATGCCTATTTTGTCATAATTTTTTATATTTTAAAGGCATATTTGTCGTTTTTGTAGGTACCTAAACCGGTTGCCCTAGTTATGGGTATATTAATTATTTATATAAACACGCCCTTGATGGTGTTAATACTTTTTACACTTTTAAAATTTTAAGTTTTGATAATTTTAACATTACAACTTCCACAATGGCACATGGGCTCTCTCAAGTACCCCACTCATGTTAAAGTGTTCCAGATATATGCATACTTCTTCTATATACTATGAACATGGCTTACTTGACTATTACTACAAAAGTTAAGCTTCTACAACAACAAAGTTCAATTCGATACACCAGCCACTACATTCTTATTAATGTGACTATCTTAATTAGCCAAACCCCAATTACAAACAAAGAAACAGTCCTTTATAAAGAAGTACATCATTTGCATATAACTTCAGAGCATTTCACATAGCAAACACCAAAGTCGAACATACGAAATAGATTACACAATTGGTACGATTTAGTTAGTCAATTCTGCAAATAACTTGATTGAGGAATTTCATACAAAGCCCTTGCTTAGAATCTCCATAACAAATTACACCCTCTTCGACATTCTTATCTTACTTATTTTACTGTAAAATGGAGCTAGTTTGAATATGTATTCAGACACATAGAGTACAAAGGATTAGATATTAATAGAATACCAATAGATATTTACTTGTCTATCTTATAAATGACATACCTTTATGACCCAACAACGATCCTTCGGAGAGATACATAAAAAGAATGCAAAATGTATTTAAATTAGAAACTGTACATCAGATACAAACCAGAGGTTTCTAGAGATATAGAATTGTAAAGATGTTTATTAACTAATAGGATGACGACATAGGGAATAAAAGCATGAGATTTTGACGAAATTATCGTTGAGAATTATAAACGGAATATTAAAAGCCGACTAATATTAAGCATTTAATTTAAATGTTTTAATAAGTTTGAATTGAGTATAATATGATAATAACCAAACTATAATAATATTTTTATTGTTTTATTGTTTAAATTTATATAATATTTAAACTTAATATTTGAAAATTATAAACAAATACAACAAATGTACCAAATAATTAAATATTTAATTATATCTCTTTCCATATTGATTCTGAAAATATCAACAATAAAACTATCATCGATAAGTTTGTTTAATGTAGTTCTTTCTTTAACTTCAGCATTGTTAGTCCATAAAGACATGGTACTGATATTGTCATAAAGTACTCATGAAGGTGTTTTAATTCTTTGACAGAATGTATATTTCGGGCTCCTATAATTATGAGATTTTTGTTATGTTTAAACTAGAGGTGAGAATTTGGCCATTTATTGAGAACCGCCCGAACCGACCCGCCGAACGGGCGGGCGGTTTCACATTTCTTAACCGTTTTATTTTCAGTGAAAATCTGAAAATTTTCGAATTTTTTTAAAAAAATTTATAAAGAAAAAACATATAAAAATATACAATTAAAAACTACTATTGCCTTAAAATTTGCCCAAACTTGTTGAGAATATAGTTTAAATACTTAGAAAATAGAAAATTATATTTGTTTTGGAAATTTCTTTTAAAAAAGATAAGTCACCTGTTAATGAGAATTTTTTCGGAAAACGA